>JAHRHZ010000049.1:29062258-29098642 GCA_024137785.1 Ginglymostoma cirratum
CTTTCCTGCTCCTCTGATGCCGCTTGGCCTGCTGTGTTCATCCAGCTCTACACCTTGTTATCTCAGATTCTCCAGCATCTGCAGTTCCTACTATCTCTGAAACTATGAGTTGTGTTGTGACTTTTTGCAACCTTTTGACAACTTCCTAAGCCTATGTTCTTTAGTGATAGTAATAGTAGGGCTAAATCTCATCCAACAATTTGATTATGCTAACTTTTGGTTTCCATCTATAGAAAACAAACTGATCTTTGAATCTTAAGTTATAAGATCATAGTTATATGGTGCAGTGAATGCACTTTAGCTCCAAAGCTTAATTACCTTTGCATTCCCTCTCTACAAATAACTAGTATTAATGAACAGTCTCTCTAAAGCTATTTTTAGTCACAAATGTTACTCTTTTACAATGTTTCAAGCAGGCTTGTTCTGGATTTTAATTTGAAAAGCCATAAAAAAAACTATTTAATTTTGCATCTAAACTGTTTGTCATTTTCTTTGCTAACAAAATATTTTGTAGTGTTCATGAAATCAGAAGATAAAGCATGTTTTGACTTTTGGTTTAATCAATTAAAGATTGAACATTTCTTTAGCTCAGCTTAAAATATGTCCAAATAAAATGTAAAATATCAAGCCGCTTTCCAATCGCTGTTAATATAAACTTTAGAAACATGTTAAAAAGAGATATTAGCCATGTCATTTTATGAGAACTAACGGTAGAACAGTGAAGTTTGTATTAATTCTTAAGTTTATTTCAATTACTTTTTTTATGTTTTGTAAACAGCAATTCCAATGAAATTAGAATATAGCTGGTAAATTATTTTTACACAATTCTCTTGTTCATGTTTCGAAGGAATTATTATGGCAACCTTCCCCAAAATTAAGTCCAAAATATCAATTTTCTGCACTGACTGCGTTCCTCTTCTACTTCCAGGATTAAGCTTAATAATATGTGAAAAAAGTAGAGCGTTGAGTTTTCTGCTGTGTAATTGCTAGAATGTGATTCTCCTTTCTGTTAAAATGAACAGGACTAGAATCATGGGTCTCCTCAACTATAACCAGAATGTTGTGCCCTGCAATGTGATGCAGTGGTTGTAAAGTACATTCAAGAA
Source organism: Ginglymostoma cirratum (assembly GCA_024137785.1). Lineage (NCBI taxonomy): Eukaryota > Metazoa > Chordata > Chondrichthyes > Orectolobiformes > Ginglymostomatidae > Ginglymostoma > Ginglymostoma cirratum. The sequence continues at coordinate 29,063,365 of JAHRHZ010000049.1, forward strand.
TAGCCAAATTAGATGCATGATATATGCTCCCTTCCAGATAGGATGACAAAATTAGATTCCCTGTAGATACCCCTATTTACCATTTGATTGAGAGCTACTGATGCATGGATTTTTTGGGGATGTTTACCTGTGATAAAAGACAAGTTCAATTCTAACCTTTCGAAGCAATGCGTTGCTCACTTACACATCTAGAAAAAGGTAAATCCCAGTCCAATTCCACAATTAATAATAAACTGCTTACCTTATTAGGGATTTTATAACAAACTCATTGTATAATGCTGATTGCCAAACTCAAAACAAGACGTGGTGGAGCTAGTTTTATTATTCTAAAGTGTTCTCACTATTAATGTATTTATGCCATTTTCAGTCAACGAAAGTTTAAGAAAAATGTTTTGAGTTGGAGTGGAACCTTATTTACAGTTTTAAACCATAGGTTTAATTTTATGCAAAGTTTTAATTTTCTCCATACTCTTAACTCAATATCTACTGAATTACACGGACTTTGTCCTGCCAATTTGATTTACTTCCTGTTTGTAACTAAAGGCCATTGTTCAAGCTGCTGTTGAACTATGCAACTCTTGTATCTTATTGTAATGTATACTCAAATTAAGTCAGGCACTTAGGTTATAAGGAACAGTGACTAAAATAAATTAAGTGACCCATCTGCATTAAACCGGCTTCACTTTCTTTTGAGTGATAAATGTTAGTATGCTATCATCTATCCCCTTATTTCTCAGTATATGGTAGGTTTTCATCTTCAGTGCATGATTCCACAGGGATTGTTGGATGTTTGACAACCTGTATTTCCGTTTTTCACTGGAACTCGGAAGAGTGTTCCATCTGCGCACATACAGAGTTTATAACGCTCCCAGCCATCATCTACCAGAAATTCTCCAGTTGATGGATTTGGAAGCCGTGATGTATTAATCATCACTGTGCCGTTAAGAATAATACTGTTTACCTAGGGGTAAAAGCATTAGAAAAATTAATCACTTTTACCATCTTTTGAAACAAAACATTAGGCAGGCACATCATGTACAATTTGAGAAATGAAAAGAGAATTAATTAAAGTCTCCACTGCACTGTCTCAAGTCTACGTTCAAAATATGGATACTTTCTCTAAAAAAATTAATATTTTAAGCTTTAAGTTTCCCTATTTTCTGGTTAGTCTCCCTACTTTCTAAATGTGGTCACCAGACCAGATTATTTCAGAACTCTACATGTCCACATCCAAAATTTTCACAAAGCAATGGATCATCTGCCACTAGTCATAAATGCCCACAGACCTCTCTGTCAAAGATTCTCATTATATTAAGCTTCATCTATTATATTTCTTCCCAATTCCCTCTCGCCTTTCATTTGTTCAAAATTTATTATATTTCTAGGCTGTGTCACAGATACTGTATGATCTGTTGAGTATTTCCAGAACTTGGTCTTTATTTCAGATTTTCAACGGCTATGGTATTAACTGAGCAGTAGTTTCTCTTTTATCTTTCCCTTCTTTCTTGATTAATGGGATTGTATTCATTTCCTTCCAAACTGTAGGACCATTCTAAAATAAGGAATTCTGGATGATCTAGCAATCCATCTACCATATATATACTGATCACTTAAAACTCTAGGCTGTAGCCATCATGGCCAGGGAATTTGGTTTTCAGTCCCATTAATTTCTGCAGTATTAACTGAGAAATTTAAATTAGTGCTAGATTAGACCCTTTGCACCTCACTACTTCTGGGAGGTTTTTGAGTTTTCAATGAAGACATGTAGGAAATATTATTCTAATTCCTGTGTCATTTTCTTTTCTCGTATTACAATTTTTCCCATCTATTTGTCAGGATAATTCAAATAAATATTATTTTTAATTGGAACACAAGTAATAAAAAGGTCATCTATTGATGAGAAGTGAAAACCACTACTCTGTTACCAAACAAAGTTATCAAAGACCTCTGCACTCACAGCCTTGAGTTCCATATCACCTCGCATGCGAAATTCAATGGTTTTGCCCATGATAAAGACTCCTTCATTCCCACGCACAATCACACGGCCACCAGCATGAATCTGAAGATCAGTGCTATGATTGCTTGTTATCTGAAAAAATGATCTAATTTGTGTCAGTCACAGATATTGAATATGTCAGCATAAATAAGTGTTTAAAACACACCCCAACTTTAGAATTTCCAACATGTATTTTATGCAGTACCAGTAACATTTTTTTGTTGTAAGCATAGGGAGATCATTTAATGCATTGAAGGCAATACTGGCAATACTGTAACTACTAAGCTTATTAAAATAGCTGAATCCTCCTTCACTCTCTCTCTTCTGGAAATTCCATAAATAGATTTATACCAATAAATATGATACTCGTGGAACAGACCATGCCTTGTGAATGATAAATGTCAGCGAAAATAAACAGCATGCATACCCATCTATTTATACACATTATTACAGTATCAATGCAGTGAACACATGCATGAGTGAAACGTGAGTATCAGGACAGCCATAGAAATAGACCTGGAGAACATTAGAAAACTGAATGTCCAAACCAAAAAAAGCCCCAACATATATTGAGAAGAGAAAATACAAAGTCATTAAAAGAATCTAGAAGATCTATTGATCAGTACTTAATAGTAATCATCAATTTCTAGTTAGGATGTTTTTATTATTTACAGAATGTCTTTCAAGAATAAATGGTGTTACTAAGATTGGAGAAGAGTTAGATTTGGTGTGCTCTAGGGGTCAGGGCTGTATCCATATTTACGCTAAATTTAATTGCATCTCCAACACAGAAGGTTGTTCAACCAAAATGGTCTGCGTCAAGTGTTTTTAAGAAACTGCGTTGATTTATAATTTATACACTTATAGGATTTTATAATTAATACACATGTACAGATACAAAGAAAATAAAAACTTGCATTTTTATACTGACTTCCACAACCTTGAGGCATCTCAAAACACTAGAATCAATGAACCACTTTGGGACTGTGTATATCATGCTTTAAGAATTTACTGAGAACAGTAAAATAGGAGCTCTGGAGCAAACAGAAATGATGAATACAATAAGAAAGCTCAGGAAAACTGATTATTTGATAGGATAGGCTGATGCAATTTTATATGGGTGTATGTGAGGTCATACATATTGGAAGGAAAAACAAGGATTGAGTAAATATTCACTAAGTTTGCTGAGGTATCTAGATGATAAAGGAAAAACCTTGGGAGTTCAAACATATAATAAGAATTCAGGTGGATAAACACATTTTAAAAGGCCCAACAGTATTTCTAGATTTACAACGATGCCTTAGTTTGTTGGGGTGTTTGGTACCAGTTCCGGTCCTTTTTCTCAGTGGTTTGTACACAGAGTCTAATTCAATGTGTTTGTTGATGGAGTTCCAGTTGAAATACCAGGCCTCCAGGAATTCCCTGGTGTGTCTCTGCTTGGCTTGTGCGATTAAGGATGTGTTGTCCCAGTCAAATTTGTTCGAGAAGATTTGTAGCTTGGGTTATGGATGAGGTTGTAGACATGTTTGCCGAGCCAGTGGGTTTGGAATTCGACTGGGACAACACATTCATAATCGCACAAGCCAAACAGAGACACACCAGGGAATTCCTGGAGGCCAGGTATTCTAACCAGAACTCCATCAACAAACACAGTGAATTAGACCCCGTGTACAACCTATTGAGAAGCAGAACTGGAAATGGTACCAAACATCCCAACAAACCGAGCCATATAAATAACGAGCGGGACAGAACACCGATGCTTCACCGGAGGCACACTGACTACGTTACCTCGCAGGGTGACGAAACATTTGTAACCAAACCCACCAGCTTGGTGAGCATGCCTACAATCTCACCTGAAAAACAAAGATTTTGGGTGCACTTGCTGAATGCACATTAAAATCAAAGAAACCATTCTGCATAGATTTACCAGACTAAGGCCAGAAATGGAAACTATGGGTTGAATACTGGCTGCCCTGCGACCATTTAAAGGCTGTAGTCATTAAGAGACCTGTGCTGAAAGTTCCAGCCTTCAGGGACAAAGTCTCACCAAAGACAGATGCCAGCCAATGAGATACTAGAAGCTCCCGAATACTAGTGAGACAGCGGGAGAGTCTCAAAGCTGCCTGACAGTGGGATCAATCAGCAGCAAAACTTCACAAGAAAAAAACATCAAAAATGTGACATCACAGAATAACTGATGGGTGAGTATTTTGCCCATCTATCGTTCAGGACTGAATTTATTAAATGTCAGATTTTATAAATGTTAGTATTGGTACAAGATTTATTAAAGCTTATTGGGAAGTGTAGGGTTTATTAATCATCCTTAACTAATTCTTATTTAATATAACATCATAAAGATGGCAAGGCAGATGATGTGCAGCAACTGTAGGAAATGGGAGCTTTTCGACTCCACTCCACATGATCCGCTGTAAACATATATACAGCAAGATTTGCAGATCAAAGAACTTTGGTTCAGAGTCAGTGACTCAGCAGACACTGCAATACACTAGGAAGGCGGGAAGTTATCTGGACACTTTGTTTCAGGCAGTCTCATCCCTTTAGAATAGGGTCTTTTAATTTGGACATGGTCAGGGACAGGAGGGTGTAACTGTAAGTGAAGTAGGTAAGGGGCATCAAAAAGTTGGAATTGCAGGAACCTCAGCCTTTGCAATCGCCCAACAGATTTGAGGTTCTTGTCTGGATGAAAACAGGCAGTGCAGAGTGGCTGAGTGAACTGCCAATTGCATCATGATATAAGAGATAAGTTGACAGGACTGTAATGGTAGAAGGGGCTAGCACAGGGAGATAGATACAGTTTTCTGAAGCTTAGAGCAAGAGTCCAGATGGCTGTGTTGTCTGCTTGGTGTCAGTGTTTGGGATATCTCCTTTGGACTGGAGAGTAACTTGCAGTAGAGGAGAGGATCATATTGTGGTTCTAAATATGGTAGATACCAATACTGACAGACTAGAAAAGAGATTCTGCTGAGGGAATATGAGTAGATTGGAGTTAAATTAAAAAGCAGAACCTCTAGGATAATCTCTACATTATTACTACAGCCATGAGCAATTTGACAAAGGATAACTAAAGTTAGAAATGAATGCATGGACTGGTGTGGGTTTTGACTGTCTGCAGCACTGATACCAGTACTGGGAAAGTGGGATCTGTACTGTTAGATAGTTGTCACCTGAACCTGCTCAGATCAGAATTCTGAGATAATAGGAACTGCAGATGCTGGAGAATCTGAGATAACAAGGTGTAGAGCTGGATGAACACAGGAGGCCAAGCAGCATCAGACAGAGCTAGAAGTTATAGAAAATCTTCAGACAAAACTGATCATAATATGGTTGAATTTCACATTCAGTTTAAGTCGGACAAATGGATCCAAGATTAGAATTTGAAACTTAAACAAGAGCAATTACGAGAGCATGAAACAGCTGGCAAAAGTATACTGGAAACTAGATTCATAGATTGGCAGAGATACAACAGCAGACATTGAAGGAGATGTTTCAGAATATCCAGAAAACATACCCAGTAAGAAAAGTTGCAAAGGAAGGATGTGTGTGAAATAGCATGAAGTACTGAATGTCAAAGAACTCCAACATGTTTAATACTAACCCTTTCTGTGGATGCCTTTTGTACATTCAGTGTCTTCACACCTTTGGGCAAATGGAACTCGTGGGTATCATAGTCAGTGCTAAACACTGTTTTCTGGGTGCGGGGATCAACAAACGACATTCCAATATCACTAGTGATGGAGGTTTTATCTTTCTCTACACTGAGCTTGGTTGTTCCCTGCTGAAACACCACCTAGAAAGAGCACAGGATCAAAAGTTGTGATTATAAATTCATAAACTAATTAATATCACAAAGAAGAATTGCACAGGAACTCATTTAGGTATGTTTGGCTTTGCCATATTGTAAGCTTGTGAATAACTAACCTAAGTAATAGTTTCAGAGATAAAAGGTACTGCAGATGCTGGAGAATCCGAGATAACAAGCATGGGGCTGGTTTGACTGGTTATCAGATGGGCAAGTCTCAGGGTTGCATTCACTAGATTTGCTTCAGTATGGTGAGAGAGGCAGTATGTGTAAGGCAGTCATTTCCCCACAGGGCAGGAAAGAAAACATTCCAGACTACTTTCATGCACTTCATGGTGTTCTCAAAAACAACAGAAAAAGATAGAAAGGTAGGTGAATTAACTTGTCCTTTCTCCTTCAAAAGAGGAGGAATGGTATGGTGAGAAAAGAAGCATAAAGGGAAATTAAAATTTCCCAATTTCAGGAATATGCTGCACGTAAAAATTCTAATAAGTGTTCTGCATTATGACATATCAGATTTTAAATTGTAGAGATGACACAAATTCCAGATGACTTGGTACTTTTATAATATTTTTGTGGTTCAAGGTATTTCCATCCAACACCTTTGCCCGCACAGATTTACTCATTTTAATAATGGAAGAAAATTTTTATATGGACTCCAATTTAAAAACTTGATGCTGTTAAATTAAAAAAGACTGATATATTCACTCATTCTGTGCTAAATTAATTGTAGAAATACAAGTTACTGTAATGGGACAATTGCCAGTTTTCCACTATTACTGATGTACTCTGCTCCGAGGCTCTTCCTGGTGCTTGAGGGCCAGGCAGCATCTGGCTCTACCCTTGTCCTACTCCTCTCTCGGTCTCAGGGTAGATTGGTGAGAGGTCCAACTAATAATAACTCTATGAGAACAAGTCTGACATTTGAATCATTGATTTTCTCATCTGCCACTGAACCATTCCACTAACACAGGTGGTCTGATGCCTAGGATTTTTCTCTCTCAAGACCAATTTAAAAAGTTGGGAGTTTCTGTTGCTTGTTCCATGTACATTAAGGGATTGGAAGGGGACTTAACAAACCAACTGATTTGAAAAACTTAAATGAAACTTAAGGGAGATTCAATTCCTATGTATGTGGGTCAAGACAACATAAGTGGGGAGTTGGTGGGTAAATAGATTCTCTTGCCAATTCAATGAATGAACGTTCAAAAAAAGAAGACCATTTACAGATGCTGTAAAAAGACTTGGTTATGAAGGAATTCATGTTGAAGTTGTACTAGCTCTACCCAACCACAGAGGTAGCCGAGTTCTGCACAAGTATGCGAAGGAAACAGATGTATTCTATGTGGTTGACAGCCTTTAGTACTAATGGCTGACTAGTAATATAAACTGTATTTACTGCTGTCATGCAATAAACCACCTTGTTAATTACTACTGAAAACTGAAAAGGCACTAGCACAGGAGGCTCGGTGGCAGTGAGCTCTCTCAACCACTCCTAGTCTAGTGTCACTTAATGGTGGCAAATATCTGAACAGTCCAAGTACAGGCCATCTCATGTGTGACATTAAATAATCGCTATTGACATTTCTGATTGTAAATATTACTTATGGAGTCAGTGTTGGTAGGCTGGGTGTTGGTATTAACTACACACCACGCTCACTTGTTCTGAAGGTACACTTCTCAAAAGAGAAAATCAATTGATGGCAGAGACATTTCCATTTGGCTTGTCAAAGATTTTTGTTCACCTCTGCAAGCTCTGAATTTGACTTTGATTGTCTTTGTCTCCACATTTGGGGTGTCCTCTAGTCTGCGTTACCATGCTGAGCTTGCTGTAAAGTACTGTCTTTAGTATTTGTGAATCTTATTTGCAAAACACATGACCAACCAAACCAACCTGAGCTTTGATAAGCATTCTCTCAATCAGATAAATAAATAAAGAACTGCAGATGCTGGAGAACTGAGGCAAAAGCAGAAATTGCTGGTGAAAGTCAGCAGGTGGCATCTGTGGGTAGAAAGTATATGAAGAGTCACTGGACTCAACATTGACTTAGCATTCTTTCAATGCCAGGATTGCAACATAATGCAAGAACCGTAGTGTTAGGAATTCTGCCCTGACACCTCATGTTACAAAGAGAACTATGACAGCATGGGCAGAATACTTATAATTGCTTTACAAGGTGCTCATGGGTTGTGCAAGCCTCACACCCATAAACAACCGATGTAAGAAATACTGCCTGGTAGGTAAATTTTAATTTTTGTTCTGAGACAGACTTTGGCAAAAGCAATCAGCTTTGCCAGATGATGGCTGATTTTGTTATCCCGTGTAGTGTTATTGAAGGTAATACTCAAGATAGCAAAGCTCCTACATTGAACAGAGGGGTGTGATGTATTAATAGTGACTGCGGGATCTTAAAGTACATGATATAGGGCTGGTTGATACAAGATCTGCGTCCACTGTGGACATTGTTAGGCTGGTGTTCTAAGGCAAGGGCTAAGCAATCAACAAGCAGCCGAACGTTCTCCAGTGTATGTGCTGTGAGAACATAGGTATTTGCAACTGAGTTTCCTCAGTAACTGTTTATTGACCTTTGTCTAAGCCGCGACATCCTTTACAAATTGAAGAGTTTGTTGTCTGTCCTGAAATCCATGTAGAGTTGGGGGAGTAACCTTCTTACTTAACACTTGGTCTATTTTGAAAGATTACAGCGTAAATTACAGTTTTCCTCCAAGTATCAGTTTATTCAGATACAGAATGAAGGAATGAACTTCGAGAATTGCAAATTTTAAACAAAATCTTCAGAAAAATGTGAACTTCATAATAGGTAAGCACTAATAAGTAGAGCAAGATCATAGGATTGATAAATCAGCTGCATACTAATCAGGGTTTCGGAGTTGCCATGCCTCACTATTAGTTACCATAGGCATGTGCGCGATTATTCATACACATATATTGTGGTAGTGGTGGTGGGAGGGGGCAGTGTGTGTGTGCAGGGAGGTAGAGAGAAGAGACGCTTTGCTCAGTCTTCAGTCACTAGAGAATACAGAGGGCTTGCTTGCCTGAAGCCTACACTACTTTAAAAACAGATTTTCATATTCATATCATGCACTGCCAATCCACAACAGGCATACATTAACATACATGCTGAATGTTACTCTACTGGTTTATTGCTGTTTTACTTATGTTAGCATCTGTGATCACGTTAAATTTCAAGTGTTAAAATGGGGTTAAATTAGAAAATAGTCTGGAAACAGTGCCGTAGAGCAATTTGAAAAGAAAGATCATAATTTTAAATTTGAGCTATTGCTGGACTGGGAGCAAATGTAGGACAGGAAACCCAGGGGTGATGGGTAAGCATGGCCTGGTGTGATTTTAGACAATGGTAGCAGAGTGTTGCATGAGCTTTTTTTTTGAGGAAGATGAAAGGTACAGATCAACCAGGAGAACTGTTTTATCAATGTAATCATCAAATCCAGAAAGAACAAAACTATGGATGTGTATTCAACAGATAGATTGATGCAGGGTTGGAGAAGGGTAACAACAGAGGTGGAAGGAGGCAGTCTTGGTATTAGGAAAGGATACCTGGTAGATGACAAGAGTTTGGAGAAAGAGGAGGGGGAGAGAACAAATTATATGTTCAATACAAGTTTAGAATGCTGTTATGTAAACAAATCTGGCACAGCCTCAAATCATAGCCAGAGAGGGGAATGAAATACTTGGCTTAGAAACAAAATTAGGGTTGGTGAAGAGAATAGCTTCCAAATTTTTAAGGAAGAAATTTTGTCACCAATATTAGTTGTCAGACAAGCAATGTGACAAATCAAATGCAATGGGACAGTTTGATACAGTCAATGATGGACCTGGATGTCTTTAATTTACACGTGGAATCTTGCTTTGTTTCTGATGATATCATCGAGGAGCTGCACGCAGATAAGAAATGGGAAGCCAATAGGTAGATATTTGGAGAACTCTAGATGAATATTTTTACATTTCTAGCCCCACATGGAAATTCAGCTATTTTGAAGGGCATTTAACAGCATATGTTATATTTGTTTGTGCTAAGACACAGATCAACTCAAGTTATGTCAACTCGCCATATTCCACGTTCAACTTTGAAAACCTTAACATGTTTTCTACACTCTATTCATACTGTTCACCCTTTACAGTGCTTGCAAAATTTAAACTACAAAAGGGCTAGACTTACTGGTTGATTATTGCCAGTGATTAACAAGTCTTCATCTCTTCTGCCTCCTACAGTACTCTTGTGCATGGGATATACCACTCCCATGTCAGATTCCTGTTTGAACCGTAGCAACCCTTCCTCGTGAAACTCCATACTATCACAGCCATTTGGACCAATGCGAATTACTGCCCAGATAACAAGCGTAATCTGAAATAGTAACAGTCATGTTACATCATGGCCAAATAAACAGTGAAGAATTTCCATTATAATATGTTGCAATAACCAGCAAGTTGATTGATAAATAAGAGTCAAAAGCACAACTGACTTGAGTTAATTAACCTACTACAGCAAACTTCGTTTTAACCAGCACCTTATCAATCAGTATTCTTGATAAACTAGCAAAAATCACACACCTCAAATACCGCAATGTCTGAGTATTTATGTTGCAAATGAAGTATAACAGTGTGCTTACCCCCTGCATTATGTTTCTGTTACTTACTGTTTTTACAGTTATTTTAGGAGGTGAATCGATGTTTTTACCAAGATTTTCTTTCAGGATGTTGATGTCTTGGAGCTTTGCTTGGTCAGGGTTTACTGTGGTTATGGGTACCTCTTGATTATGCAGAATATTTGATCAACCAGTGCATCCCTGGTCCCATTGGTGCCAGTTAATAAAAGGTTTTCTGTATTTTAATATACTCTTCTTGCTGTAATTTGCCAAAATCATGACATAATTAATAGAATTTTATTTCTGCCAATACCACTACAAATCCATACTACATGGCAGTAGTCATCAGCAACTGCCGTTGATTCGAGGACAATGTCTACTGAGGGTCACAGATTTCTGCTATGGTTGTCAAGACCTGCAAATTTTTATGCACATGGGGCAGGATGTCTCATGAGATAGTGGTTCTAGACAGCAAGGATTGCTTCCTTTACTTTCTTTCTCTGCCACCAGTCTGCCTTTGGTCTGTCTCATGATGAAGACGTTATGACTCAGAGCAGCTTGATGGACAAGTTATTGCTATTTTGAATAATCGGTAGCAAGGTCTTCTCCATTATTAATGTCCAAGCTGCCATGTTTCGAGGAAAGACACAATGACTTTGAAGTGTAAAACAAGATATAAAAGAAGATTACAAGAGTTTTTTTTTTAAGATATTATAAAAGGTAAGGGAAAGGCAAAAGTGGATATCGGACTGCTGCAAAGCCATGCTGCAGAAGCAGAAATCATAGAATCACTACAGTGTAGAAACAGGCCATTCGGCCCAACAAGTCCACACCGTTCCTCTGAAGAGCATCCCAACCAGACCCATTCCCTCAGTTTCCCTTGTCTAACCCACCTAACCTAAACATCCCTGGGCACTATGGACAATTTAGCATGGCGAATCCACCTAAGCTTCACATCTTTGGACTGTGGGAGGAAGCTGGAGCACCCGGAGAAAACCCACGCAGACACGGGGAGAATGTGCAAACTCCACACAGACAGTCGCCTGAGGCTGGAATCGATCCTGGGTCCCTGGCACTGTGTGGCAGCAGTGCTAACCACTGAGCCACCGTGCTGTCCACCACTGAGTAAATGTTTCATTCTGTTGCTTTCGACTTAAGCACAGCTCATCCCTACCCAGCTTCAGCATAACAGCCAACCAACACAACCAGCTGACAGCACAAGTGGCAGCGGTGGGATTCGAACTCACACCTCCTAGGAGAATGGAACTTGAATCCAGCGCCTTAGAACGCTTGGCCACACTGGGAAATGGGGAGCAAAGAAATAGAGAAGGAACTAAATAGGTACTTTGCATCAATTTTCGTGGTGGAAGACACCAGCAGTGTACCAAAACTTCGAGAGAGTCAGGAGACAAAGGTAAGTGTAGTGGCCATCACTAGTTCTGGGGAAGCTAAAAGGTCTCAAATGAATAAATCATCTGGACCTGATGGACTACACCTCAGAGTTCTGAAGGAGATAGCTGAGGAGATTGTGGGGACATTAATGGTGATCTTTCAGGAATCACTGGGGGCAGACAGGATCCCAGAGGATTGGAAAATGACAAATGTAACAGCCTTCTTTCAGAAAGGAGTGGGTTGAAGATAGGATGCTATTACCTCAGTCATTGGTAAGATTTAAGAAACCTTTATTAAGGATGAGATTGTAGAGTACTTAGAAGTGCATAGTAAAATAGGGCTGTGTCAGCACAGCTTCATCAAGGGGAGGTCATGCCTGACAAACCTGTTAGAATTCTGTGAAGAGCTAACGAACAAGTTATACAAAGGAGAGTCAGTGATTGGGATCTGTTTGGATTTCCAGAAGGCTTTTGACAGGGTGCTGCACAAGATGCAGCTAAATAACGATCTGGACAAAGGAACTGGAGGCATTGCTCATAAGAACCATAGAAATACCTACAGTGTGAAAGCAGGCCATTTGGCCCATCAAGTCCACACCAATACTGATGAGCAATCCACCCAGACTCACCCCCATTATCCTATCCCTATGACCCCGCATTTCCCATGGCTAATCCACCTAGCCTGCGTATCCGTGGACAATATGGGCAATTTAGCCTGGCCAATCCACCTAACCTGCACATCTTTGGACCGTGGGAGGAAACCAATCCTAACCAGGGAGGAAACCAGAGCACCCGCAGTTAACCCACGCAGACACAGAGAATGTGTAAACTCCACACAGTCGCCCAAAGGTAGAATTGAACCCAGGTTCTTGGTACCGTCAGGCAGCAGTACTGGCCACTGAGCCACCATGCTGTCTTGTTGCTAAGTCTGCAGATGACACAAAGATAGATGGTAGTGTTGAGGTAGTGGGGAGGCTGCAAAAGGACATGGACAGGCTGGGAGAGTAGGCAAAGAAGTGGCAGACAGAATACCATGTGGCAAAGTGCGACGTTATGCATTTTGGTAGGAAGAATAGGTGTGTAGACAATTTTCTAAAAGGAGAAAGGCTTTGGAAAAGAAAGAGACTTCGAAGTCTCAGTTCGGGATTCTCTTAAAATTAATATGCAGGTTCAGTTGACAGATAGCATGGCGAATATAATTTAGCATTTATTTCGAGAGGGCTAGAATACAAGAGCAGGGATGCATTGCTGAGACGTATAAAGCCCTGGGCAGACCACATTCAGAATACTGTGAGCAGTTTTGGGCCCTGTATCTAAGGAAGGATGTGCTTGTGATAAAGGGGGTCCAGGGGAGGTTCACAAGAATGATCCAAGGAATGAAGGGCTTGTCCTATGAGGAACTGTTGAAGGCTCTGTGTCTGTATTTGAAGAAGCTTAGAAGATGAGGTGAGATTGCATCAAACTTCAATAAGTACATTAACATTTGTTCGATCCAAAGAATGTAGTACAGGCAACATTGATGGAACTGCTCAAGCATTCTTAAGTACAATGATACATAGTCCAGTCTCACTGAAAACACTGCTCTGTACACTACAACAGTTTTGACATGTAGAGGAGATCTTTGTTGTTGAACACTCACCACCATAGTTTGTAGAAGTTGAGCTAGCACAACTGATTGAATACTGGATCTCCTCAATGGTGGTGTGTCAGGAAACATAGCTGCCAAGGTATGAGAAATGCTCAACTTATTCCAGAGCCTCTCTTTATAATGGGATATGGGATATGGAATATGGAATATTTGGCTGACCAGTGTGTTGATGAGTTGTTTTGGTAACATTCAAGGACAGGCCATGTTTCTTAGTTGCAGTATCAAAGAAATAAGACATAGGAGTGGAAGTAAGGCCATTCGGCCCATCGAGTCCACTCCGCCATTTAATCATGGCTGATGGGCATTTCAACTCCACTTATCCGCACTCTCCCCGTAGCCCTTGATTCTTTGCGAGATCAAGAATTTATCAATCTCTGCCTTGAAGACATTCAATGTCCCGGCCTCCACTGCGCTCCGTGGCAATGAATTCCACAGGCCCAACACTCTCTGGCTGAAGAAATGTCTCCTCATTTCCGTTCTAAATCGACTCTCTCTAATTCTAAGGCTGTGTCCACGGGTCCTAGTATCCCCACCTAACAGAAACAACTTCCCAGCGTCCACCCTTTCTAAGCCATGCATTATCTTGTAAGTTTCTATTAGATCTCCCCTCAACCTTCTAAACTCTAATGAATACAATCCCAGGATCCTCAGCCGTTCATCGTATGTTAGGCCTACCATTCCAGGGATCATCCGTGTGAATCTCCGCTGGACACGCTCCAGTGCCAGTATGTCCTTCCTGAGGTGTGGGGCCCAAAATTGGACACAGTATTCTAAATGGGGCCTAACTAGAGCTTTATAAAGTCTCAGAACGACATCGCTGCTTTTATATTCCAACCCTCGAGATAAATGACAACATTCCATTCGCTTTCTTAATCACAGACTCAACCTGCAAGTTAACCTTTAGAGAATCCTGTACTAGCACTCCCAGATCCCTTTGTACATCAGCTTTATGAATTTTCTCACCGTTCAGAAAATAGTCCATGCCTGTATTCTTTTTTTAGAGTGGTTTGCAAATCTAGTACTGAGTGGGCAATAACACTGCAGTCATCCATAAACTATAAATCATGCACATCTAGGTGATCAGCTTAGATTTGACACACAGGTGACCAAGGTTATGAGTTTTCCATTTAGTCAATATTTAATACAGACACCAGAGGGCGATTCAGCAAAATTCATGTTAGGATTTTTATTACTATGGACTATTTAATATGGAATATTTAAATCATTCTATGGAAACTATTTATCTCCCTTCATGAAAATAGTTACATTTGTGACAATCCTGAAGTTGGACGGTGCCATTGTAGGAGTTCTTCTCAAAGCCCGAGAAGTGCATGGAGCGTTGATGTGAGCAAAGGTCCACTAGGTTAGAAGACCTCAGCTGAAACACCATGAATGTCATATTATTCCTTCCTCTTCCTCCACCCAAAACCATTATTGTTTGTTGCAGTTTTCTCACTGAAAGTGATTCACCTATGGACTCTACTACAGGACAGTGGGGGATAGTCCAGAGAGTATCAGCTCAGGAGTGTTTCAAAATGTTCTTTCGAGCATCAATGGATCATGTTGTCATCCTTGAAAGGAGAAGCTTTATCCTGTGAGCAAAAGGAGGTTTGTCCGTTTCTTTCAAGGAAGGGTCACCGGACCCAAAACATTGGCGGCATGGTGGCTCAGTGGTTAGCACTGCAGCCTCACAGCGCCAGGGACCCGGGTTCGATTCCAGCCTCAGGTGACTGTCTGTGCGGAGTTTGCACGTTCTCCCCATGTCTGCGTGGGTTTCCTCCGGGTGCTCCAGTTTCCTCCCACAGTCCAAAGATGTGCAGGCTAGGTGGATTGGCTATGCTAAATTGCCTATAGTGTTCAGGGATGTGTGGGTTATAGGGGGATGGGTCTGGGTGGGATGCTCCAAGGGTCGGTGTGGACTTGTTGGGCCAAAGGGCCTGTTTCCACACTGTAGGGATTCTTAACTCTGTTATTTCCTTCACAGATGCTGCCAGACCTGCTGAGCTTTTCCAGCAACTTCTGTTTTTATTCCTGATTTACAGCATCCACAGTTCTTTTGGTTTTTATTTGGTCAGCATGTTGTTGGATTTCTTGAGCTTTTCTTCCTATCCCTCATATGCAGCTGCTGGAATGCTGCCTTGATTTATGACCTTGGGTTGTTCTGCCAGGCAATGAAGGATGCTTGGCTTTATTTTAAGAGTCATTTATTTCACTCACAAAAACAAAGTTGCTGGAAACGCTCAGCAGGTCCAGCAACATCTGTGAAGGAAAAGACAGAGTTAACGTTTCGGGTCTGGTGACCCTTCCTCAGAACTGAAGAGTTCTGAGCTGAGTTCTGAGGAAGGGTCACCGGACCTGAAACGTTAACTCTGTTTTTCCCTTCAGATGCTGAGCTTTTCCAGCAACTTTGTGTGTGTTCCTGATTCACAGCATCTGCAGTTCTTTCGGTTTTCATTTATTTCACTACTGTTTTAATTGAAGTAGACCTGGTAATGATGCTGCTCAAACCCAGTGGTCTTAGCACAGTCAACTAGCACAACTGACTATTTGATCCCACTTTTCAGCACAAAAATGATCAAAAGGGTATGCTACCCCATCCAGGCAGTGGTGATACAACCTATTTTGAGAAACGTTTATAGGCCCTACTCATTTAGGGTGACCAAAATATCCTGAAGAGAACTGCTCAGTCATAGATACTGCTGCCCTGTCCCACCACAGGTGTCCAATGACCATCATACATCAACCACCTGTCTGCAGATTCTTGGCTTGGGAGTCCTAACTGACAACCTTGCCCCCAACATCGAGGCTTGGTATGATTTTATTTATCATGGGGACTTTGGACCACCACCACCATCCACATAAATTTGATAGATTGGTGGTCATCTAAATAATGATTGAGATTACCTCACTGCTGCAGATTTCTTTCACCTTTGCAATCACTGAGATGTATAATCTTTCTCTGTCCATTCTGCCACTGAAGACTTTATATCCTGCACTTTGTCTGGCATTTCCCCCAAACTGTCCACCATGGGTAGTCCTAGTGGGAGAAAGGAGTTGCAAGCGCCTTTGCTGAAAATACACAAACTTCACCAGGATCCACAGAAAGCATCCCATATAGAAATACAGCACCAAAATAGAACTATAAGAAGGGGAACAATAGACAAGAGCATACTAATACAGTAGAGGGACTATTGACAATTCCTTAATCATTAGCTGATGTAGCTTTCAGTAATGACCACCAACATAAAAGCAGCAAGGGACAAATGGAAAACACAGAAATTAAAGATTAAAACAAATTTGTACTGGCAACATTGCTATTACCCTGATATATGAACTAGTCACAGAAATATATATAAAATCAAGTTAGAATATAATCAGAATAGATACTGTGCTTTTGAGTAGTTACGCAGGTCTTCCTTATAACTTGATATGTTGGATACAATGATCAATCTGAATGTGATTTTCAGATTCTGCAATTGGATTTTTCATATGATTCTCAGAATCTGCAATCACATATAGCGGAAACTGAGTAAAAATGGCAGATTTGTCCACACATGTGTAAGTTAGGTGGACTGGCCATACCAACTTACCCATAGTGTAGGTTAGGTGCGTTAGCTATGGAAAATGCCGGATTACGGGGATAGGATAGGGAGACGGATCTGGGAGCAATGCTCCTCGGAGGGCTGGTGTGGACTTATTGGGCTGAATGGGTCGTTTTTACACTAGGGATTCTTAAGAACTTATTCCCTAAAAGACATTAATGAATTAGATTTTTATGATGATCTGTTGGTTTCACGAACACCATTGCAAATCTAGCTTTTAATTCCAGATTTATTTACCGAATCTTTCACCAGCTGCTGTGACGAGATTTAAACTCATGTCTCCTGATTATTAGCCCAGAATGATTACTAATCTAGCAAAATAACTGCTGCTATTCATTACATGAAATTCCCATGATTTTTCAGTTTGTCAACATACTGAGAAAAGATGGTACTTACAATTAAATTAATCACTGCCAAGATAAACATCAGGACAATTACACAAATGGCCAGGTTGCCTTTACGACCTCTCAATCCTGTCCTATGCAGTCTCTCTTCATCAATAGGAACATATCCAGCCTTGAAGTTGCTGTTGTGCTCCTTGTTTATTTTTCCACGATCAACTGCTTTCTCGTGCATGGAACGTCGAACTGGACCATTTGAACTCTGTCAAAAGAAAAGTTGGAAATTAACACTGCAAATAATGTGCTATTGCTCTGCAGCTGTTCCCTTCCGAAAAATGTCACTCAGGTCTTACTATGAACTAATTTAGATATTTACTAAATACATGGGTTAAAAATGTTTTGCACTTAAGAATATTTGTTGAAAGTCTAAGTTATATACAGATACACTAGTCTTTGAAAGTACACATTCCAAAGTTTTACATTCTAAGATTGTGCAGTACTATTACACATAAATAATTATAAACTATTTTTATAATTGAGTCCAAATCCTGGAATTCCGTCCCTAATGCTATCTTGGGTCTACTGAGTGGTTCAAGACAGCTAACCAACAACTTTTCAAAGGCAGTCAGGGATGGGCACTAAATGCTGACCTAGCCAGCAACGCCCATATCTCACAAATGAATAAAAAACTCTATTCTAGTACTTCATGACTTTAAATACCATCAAGTTAATCTTTAAGGCTCCCCGCTCTAGCGAAAACAAGCAATATTCAGTCCCTACTTTTCCTAGCAATTCTTTATTGTATTATTTCTATTTCTGCTTTTATTGTGGTTAGCACTGTTGCCTCTCAGCGCCAGCGACCCTGGTTCAATTCCACCCTTGGACGACTGTCTGTGCGGAGTTTGCATATTCCCCTGTGTCTGCGTGGGTTTCCTCCCACAGCCCAAAGATGTGCAGGGTAGGTGGATTGCCCATGTTAAATAGCCCATAGTGTCCGGGGATGTTTAGGTTAGGTGGGTTAGACATGGGAAGTGTAGGGGAATAGGTCTGGATAGAATGATCTTCGGAGGGGCGGTTTGGACTTGTTGGGCCGAATGGCCCGTTCCCACATTATAGGGACGCTACGGTTCTACGAAAGCCCAATTTTTCCAATCTTTATAACGTTTTGAACTCATTCGCTATGAGATCTCATTTCGTAAACTCTTCACCTTTTCCATTAATTTTAGGCATAACTAACGGAATACTGCAGCCACAACCTACTGAGGTTTAATGTAAACAACGTTATTAAAAATCACCAACTCCTCCCCAAAGTATAATTATTTTCAGAATTTTATAAAAATGCAATTATTTACTGTAACATATTTTGATCTTGCCACTTTTTTGATCCAGTTCTCCCTAATGGTAAACACTAACAGGACCTTCCCATCTCCCCTGCAGTGAGCCGCCGTTCACCGCCTCAATCCGTCCCTCACCTCTTCCGCCGCCATCTTGTCTCCGCGTTGTGGCCCCGCCCCCCCCGCCGGATTCAACTATCAGGGCCCGTTTGGGGGTGGTGGTGGGTGGAATCTGGAATCAACCATCAGCATAGGGAGGGGAGGAGGAGGTGGTTTTGTGGACAGTGAAGGACGTTATCGAAAATTTTTTTTTTCTGATGAAGGGTTTAGGCCCGAAACGTCAAGTTTTCCTGCTCCTATGATGCTGCTTGACCTGCTGTGTTCATCCAGCCCCATGCTTGTTATCTCGGATTCTCCAGCATCTGCAGTACCTTTTATCTCTCATTGAAAATTGCAGCAGGATCTTGATCAGCTGGGGAAGTGAGCCCAGAAAGGGTAAACAGAGTTTAATATAGATAAGTGTGAGGTGTTGTATTTTGGAAAATCAAATCAAGTTAGGAGTTTCATGGCGAATGACAGGGCCGTAAGGAGTGTAGCGGAACAGGGGGACCTCAGAATGCAGGTGCACATTTCTTTCAAAGTGGAGTCACAGGTCGACAGGGGGCAGTGAAGCAGGCGTTTGGCACACTGGCCTTCATCAGTCAGGGCATCGAGTACAGTAGTTGGGAAGTTATGTTGCAGTTGTACAGGACGTTGGTGAGGCTGCACTTGGAGTATTGTGTTCAGTTTTAGTCAGCATGCTGTGGCAAGGATGTTATTAAACTGGAACGAGTGCAGAAGAAATTTACAAGAACGTTGCCAGGATTCAAGGGACTGAGTTATAGGGGGAAGTTGGATAAGCTAGAACGTTTTTCTTTAGAGCGTAGGAGACTGAGGGGCAATCTTATAGAAGTGTGTAAGATCACGAAAGGCATGGATAGGGTGAATGCACTCTCTTTTTCCCAGGTTTGGGGAATGAAGGACTAGAGGGTATCAGTTTAAGGTAAGAGGGGGAAGAATACATGGGAACCCGAGGAGCAACTTTTTTACACAGAGTGTGGTATGCATAAGTGATGCCAGCAGAAGTGGTTGAGGCGGATACATTAACAACATTTAAAAGGCATTTGGACGAATACATGGCTAGGAAAGGTTTAGAAGGACATGGGCCAAATGCAGGGAAATGGGGTTAGCCTAGGTGGATGTTTTGGTCGGCATGGACCCATTTGGGCTGAAGGGCCTATCTCCATGCTGTAGCATTCAATGACTCTAAGAGGATCGCCAATAATCAATAATGGTCATGGCCTAATGGTGTTACTGCTAGACTATTAATCCAGACACCTGTGTCCCTGGGAGTCAACCCAAGGAAAGCGATGGGCCTGGACGGTGTCCCCAGTCAGATCCTG
The DNA here is from genome assembly GCA_024137785.1 of Ginglymostoma cirratum. Taxonomy (NCBI): domain Eukaryota; kingdom Metazoa; phylum Chordata; class Chondrichthyes; order Orectolobiformes; family Ginglymostomatidae; genus Ginglymostoma; species Ginglymostoma cirratum. The sequence goes on from JAHRHZ010000049.1 coordinate 29,083,568, forward strand.
TGCAGACCAACTGGCGGAGGTGTTCACCAACATCTTCAACCTCTCCCTCCTACAAGCCGAAATCTCCACCTGCTTCAGGAAAACCACCATCATCCCCATACCCAACAAAACACATGCAGTGTGCCTTAATCACTACCGTCCAATAACTCTGACTTCAATAATCATGAAGTGCTTTGAGGGGCCGGTCATAGCCCACATCAACTCCAATCTCCCAACCTACCTCGATCCCCTACAGTTTGCCTACTGACATAATAGGTCCACAGAGGCTGCCATTTCCCTAATGTAGAATCCCTACAGTGTGGAAACAGGCCTTCAGCCCAACAGGTCCACACCGACAGTCCAAAGAGCATCCCCCTACCCTTTCCATATAACCTTGCATTTCCCATGGCTAACGCACCCAATCTACACATTCCTGAACACTACAGGCAATTTAGCATGGCCAGTACACCTAGCCTGCATATCTTTGGACTGTGGGAGGAAACCACAGCATCCGGAGGAAACCCACGCAGACATGGGGAGAATGTGCAAACTCCACACAGACAGTTGCCCAAGGGTGGAATTGAACCCTGGTCCCTGACGCTGTGAGGCAGCAGTGCTAACCACTGTGCTGCCCCATTTTAATTTTTTGTCTTTTTCTTCTGTCGACAACAATTAGCTTAAAAAGCAAGGGCATTGATAAACTGGTGTCTTGTATTTAAATTGTTTCTAATTGAATAATCTCTTTGTCCTTTGTGATTTGATCTCTCTTTGTGTGTGTGCAAGTATGTCTGATTGCAAAGTGTTCTCGCTCAGCTAACAGTGTGTGGAACAAGCTGTACTTCTGGTTTAATGTTACGACAGTGTTGTTGTAGTCCATACAAGGTTGGCATCCATAAAGAAATGCAGAAAAGCTCCTAATTTTTTTAAAAAGAGAAAAATCAAATTACAGTCTGCTTATGAACAAGTGTTAACAATATAGAGAGATATTTGTCTTAAAACTCACAATCTGTCCGCAACAGGAGAGAAATGGAGAAAAAGATTGAGGGGAATGCAGAGAAAAATTGAAGCAGTTTTACCAATTTCAGTGACAGAGACGTACGTACAACCTGCCGCTGTGATGGACGGTGGACTGACTGGAGGAGACATCTCTCACCTCATTTTAAAGATGGGCGTTGGCATGTTGGTAGACACCCAGAGAAGATTGCTTGTTTCTACACTAAGTACAGGATAACTTTTAGTAAAGGTGGTAATGACATTGGCTATTTTGCTGTGGTAAGCCATAGGATTGTATCGAAAGGTGACCATCCAGATAAGATTTGTTACTGCTGGGTCTCACATATTCAGGGCAAGTTCAGAGCTACCTGCAGAAGTCTTTGGTGCAGAGAGGGTTGATAGGAAGTGGGAGCAGAGAGAGAAAGGAATTCTTTAGCCAATGTAACCCACACAGTAGACCCATGTACAGGTGTAAATACATTCCTTGTTTATCCTTTATGTGTTTGTAATGACCTGATGCCAGTGGAATAAAAAAAAAATCCCTGTTCTCTGACCTTTGGGTCTTCTGTGTGTTCAAATCTCATTTTACACGGGTAAAATATATTTTATTCTATTTTTCTCTAACGTCAATTAAAGTGTAATTTTTAAAGGAAATAACAAAAGCACATTGAAAAGACAGCGCAAACACCTGCACTTTTAAGTTTGAAAAAAATGACAAAATTAGGCAGAAGGTGTGGTCGTTATTAATGTTAATATGGTAAGATTTAATCATGTTGGAAAGCCGTGCAATCTTTTGCTAAATTGGGTGAATATCATACATTTATGAATGCTGCTGTACAATAGAAACTGATGACATATCACAAGATTGCCAGCAGCGAAGGAAATAGCGTTGCTACAACTAAAAATCAGCAGTAAGAGCACAGCGCAAGCGTAGCGTCCCTAACATTGAAAGCACATAGCAAGCCCTCTAGCCACTGTATAAATACTGCAGAGAGCGCGCTGCTTTAGCTGGCAGTGGTTTGGAGGGGCGTCAGTGTGGGGTAGATTCCCAGAACTACAAGCGGTTGCACCTCAGTTATGGCTGACACCTTACGAAGGTTGGTCAATACAACGACCTATAAACTGCTGCAGAAAAAACTTGAAACCTGGTACAGAGAATATCACGTGAGTTTTATGTTTTCTTTTTCTTTTGGGAAGTTCTGGCGGCTTTACCAGGAAGGCAACGGACGCATAAAAGAAACATTAATTGCTGGATCAGGCAGCACCTTGTTTGAAGAACCATGTCTTCTTTGCGATCTAAAATCAAGTGACATTAGTGACAAAGTAATTACAACGTTTACATAAATAAACTATTTGAAAACACATGTCTGATCTAATCAACAATGAGAACGGTGACAACATTTGATTTACAGTTGTCTCCCAATGATGAATAAGTGGTCAATTTTGGTTTCGATAAATTACACTCTGTTGTTATTTTGCTATTTCATGGGGTAAATATAACAGCAAATATAAAGTTTATTTTTAGACTCACTCTAATATTTATTCTTAAAGCTGTTCTTGTTGAAATTTTGCAAGTAAACGTGGAAATTTCCCTGGAGTTTGGTAACTAAGGACGCTTGTTGCTATGGCAATGTGGAAAGCAGCCCTGGTATAATTGTTGCACATATTGCACTTGTAGCTACGCCAAACAATGCATTTTTTACTCCTTCAGTCAAAATTATTTTAGTACACCGAGCTCTACGTTAGAGCGGAGCTGGTTAATATTATTGCACACTTGTTTTTACACAATGGTTTAACCTCAACATACATAAATTTTAAAGAGTAGTACTTTTTTTCAGCCAGCGTCTGAAGTAAAACTGTAGTAGCAACTTGAGTTAGCTTCGTTTTGTCATCTTCGATTTCTACACAATGTCGAGTTTCAGGAAAACCTTGTAGTTGCATAAATCAGCAACGGTGAAATGTATGTCAGTTTAAGTGGATGATCTAATTCAGTAAACGTTTCGAAATTTGAAAGATCAATTGTTATCAAACAAGAAAACAAGAACTGATTTCAGGAAAGAATCATAGACGGACAACAGTAGTGGGAAAAGGGCCTGTCAGAAAATAATTTTCAGTCAATTAAAAAAAAATGTCATGCTGGCACTCAAAAGTAACTGAAGTAGCTAAAATATTTAAAACTGTTTAATGTTACAAATATTGCAAAACAACTGTTAAATCCATTTATTCCAAGCTGCACTATCAGTCATTCATTCTTTTCATATACCCTAAACAGTTAAGAAAGTTGGTAGCCAGAAAGCAATTATTGTCAGTTTTGTGCTTTAGATATGGTAGCTGTTGTGTATTCAGTATTGTAAAAAGAAGCTAATTTTATTACTTTTCTTGTCTTCAAGCTCTCCTCCAGAATGTCATTATTCTGAAATGGATTTGTGACAGTTGCCAAACAGAGTTAAGATTTCAGGCCAAGAATTTTTATTGAAACAATTTATGCCACGGCCCTCAATAACTTTGGGCCATGTTAAGTCTTTAAAAATGAGCTTATAAACATCAAAAATCAAATATTCTGATAAAGTATTAACCCTGTTTAATTGCACAAGTGCTGACTACTTCAGCATTTAAAGTTTTCTTTGCAGATTTATAGTATCTGCAGAGTTGTGCTTTTACATTTTGCAGCAAATGTGAATTGTACACTCTGCTAAATTTGGCTGAATGTGAATTCTGTAGCCCACATTAAATATATAATGAGACTCATCTTCCTGTAGAACTTGGAGAAAGAATTACAGTCCTTTTAAATTTCACAGCTTTAGAAGAGTCATTGGACCTGGAACATTGACTCTGCATTCTCTCTCCAAATGCTGCCAATTTTCCACATCCAGCACCATTAAGTCATAAGTGGGAAGGTCCTTTGTTGGATCTTTGACCCTACTACCAATTGAGGCCTTTAAGTGGGCAATGAATGACAAGAAAGCCCACATATAATGGGAGGACCATCGATTAACTAAAACGGTTCCACATGCTATGTTTTAACATCTAAAAAGACCTCCATACTGATAGGTGTATTGGGACTACTGACTGTGGCACTCCCTCATACAGTATTGGACAGTAGACAACCCTCCAGTTCTACTTGTGAAAGACCATGATGCAATCATATTTTTGCAGAGCATAGTGTTCCTTACCTGAAATTCCCACAGCTTTGTGAGTTCCCGCTGTTTTCTGTTTTTTTTTATGTTGCCTTGTGAGACATGGGCATTGCTGGCTGGCCAATATTTTATTTCCCAGCCCTAGTCGCCCTTGAGAAGGTGAGCTGCCTCCTCGAACCACTGCAGTTGACCCACAATGCTCTTTGGGAGGGAATTCCAGGATTTTGACTCAGCGACAGTCAGGATAGTGAGTGGCTTGGAGGGGAACTTGTAGGTAGTAGTGTTCCCATGTATTTACTACCCATGTTCTTCTACACTAAGTGGTTGTGGGTTTGGAAGGTGCTATCTAAGGATCTTTGGTGAATTTCTGCAGTGCATCTTGTAGGTAGTGCACATAGCTGCTGCTGAGCTCAGTTGTGGAAGGAGTGGATGCTTGTGTATGTGGTGCCAAAAAAGCAGGCTGCTTTGTCCTGGATGGTGTAAAGCTTCCTGTGTGTTATTGGAGCTGCACCCATGCAGGAAAATGGGGAGTATTCTATCACATGTCTGACTTGTTCCGTTTAGATGGTTGACAGGGTGGCACGGTGGCTCAGTGGTTAGCACTGCTGCCTCACAGCACCAGGGACCTGGGTTCAATTCCAGCCTCGGGTGTCTGTCTGTGTGGAGTTTGCACATTCTCCCTGTGTCTGCGTGGGTTTCCTCCAGGTGCTCTGGTTTCCTCCCACAGTACAAAGATGTGCAGGTTAGGTGGATTGGCCATGCTAAATTGCCCATAGTGTTCAGGGAGGTGTGTGTTAGGTGGGTTGTTGGGGGGGTGGGTCTGGGTGGAATGCTCTGAGGTTTGGTGTGGACTTGTTGGGCCAAAGGGCCTGTCCCCACACTGTAGGGATTCTATGACAGGCTTTGGGAAATCAGGACGTGTGTTACCCATTGCAGTACTCCTCGAGTCATAGCTACTGTTACTAATAGACGATGATCATTCTCTTCTTTAGCAACTACCTGGCCAATTTTTGTATTATTTGCAAATTCCTCAATAAATTACCTTCTACATTTCAGTCTAAATCATTATTGTACGTTGCAAATTGTCACTATTGTCCTTTAGGGAGGGAAGCTGCCGTCCTTACTCGGTCTGACCTACATGTGACACCAGGCTCACAGCAATGTGGTTGACTCTGAACTGGGCAATTAGGGATAGGCAATAAATGCTGGTCTAATCAGACACGTCCATGTCCTACACATGAATTTTAAAAAAGCAAGAGACCCAACACTGACCTCTGTGGAATACCACTGGAAACTGCTTTCCATTCACAAAAAGATCGGTTGAATATTGTCCTTTGGTCCTGTCACTAAGCAAATTTTGGATTCAACTTGCCACATTCCCCTGTATCTCATTGGCTTTATTTTTTCTGAACAGTCTGCAATATTGAACCCTGTGAAATACTTCCCTTAAATCCATGTTGACAACATCCATTGCGTTATCATTTTCAATCCTCCTTGTTACTTCCTGCAAGAATTCAATTAAGTTAATAGGACATGGCTTTACCTTAACAAAACCATGCTAGCCATCCCTGATTAATCCAGTGCCTTTTCAAGTAACTGCTAATCCCATCCGTCAAAACTGATCCCAGTCATTTGTCCATTACTGAGGTCAGACTGACGGGCCTATCCATTGTACCCTTTTTGAATACATACTCCCATAATTAACCCTCCTTAAACTTAAACTTTAGCTCATACAAAATCCTGCTCCCCCTTCTATTCACTCACTATGCTGCATCACATCACCCATGTTCTTATTGACTCATGTTGGACTTTAGTCCTTCAAAGCCACAAATATCAAGTTCCCACGCTTATGTTCACTTCTCTTCATGCTTCTGCCACTTGCTTTCTCTGTAACCCCATCATCCTCTGAATGTATATTCCTCTAACTTTTGCTTCTTACATGCTGCCCTCTGTGTTTGCCTCATCACTGGATAGTGTCCTCAGCCATCAACAGCCTGAGCTCCAAAACAAAAAAACATAGAAGATAGGAGCAGCAGGAGGCCATTTGGCCCTTCGAGCCTGTTCTGCCTTTCTACACGATCATGGCTGATCCTTCAACTCAATAGCCTAATCCTGCTTTCTCCCCATAACCTTTGATCCCATTCACCCCACATGCTATATCTAGTTGCCTCTTGAATACAAACTCATTCCCCTAACCTTTCTCTCTCCCTCATTTTAGACCATGTTTAAAATACATATCTTGAACAAACGTCTAGTGACTCCATAAACCTCCTTTAGCCCATATAAATGTATTTGTCAACTATGTTTCTTTGGATTACCTTGTGACATTTTCTACATAAAGGCCATTATATCTGAATTCAGTTTTGCCTGTTGAGTGCGGAAATCAGGATTAATTAGATCTCTGGAATTGACATTAATGCCAAAGTATTGAGAGATTACATCTGAAAAGTAGGGACTTTGTAGTGAACCTTTTCTATTGCTGGATAACATGAAGGGTTCTTCAATTTCTGTTTCCTTTTCTTTTGATTCACAGGTTAACTCATGTGATCAGAACTTGAATCGCTGCTGTGAACTTATTGAACTGACCTCAAAAGTTCAGGGAGAATTATTCGCCATTCTCAGTCTCACAGCAAGTGAAGGTATCACTTTTAAAACAGCAAGTCTTATTTCTGCATTTCTCTTTCACTGCTCAGTGTTTTTAGAAGAAAGTTCACTTCAGTTCTTTTTACTTTAGTTACTTAGATTGTAGGCACCAATTTCCACTCCATTTTGGTCATCAGTAGAAGGATTTATTTTTGAGGGTCAGTGGGTGAAAACTGAATTCAGATGCCAGACTTTTACATGTATTGAAAAAAACAAGTTTGTTAAAGCTAGCTGAGGAATACTTTCAGTAGATTCTGAGATTTCCAGGCTTTTGTGAAAGAAGAGGTTTGAATGTGCATTGTCTTTTTGTTTGCATCGTTCTCTACTTCTAGGCCCTATGTTTTGCTTTAAGTGCCTGGCAAAAACAAGGAGGAGGCTGCATTATTGAATTTGGGAGAGGAAAGTCCTTTTTTTTCGCAAAATTTTCAGGATCATTAAAGCTGATGAACTTGGGGGTGAAAATTTTGTCTATTCTCCTGACCCGCCATCAGAGCACCACATTGGCTGAAATCAGGACCCAGTTTTTATTTGTTGATAATGTGATCAATTAAATGTCTGCTTCTGAGAGACCTGATCAATTAGGCATGGAATTAGGATCCTGACATTGGAAGCCCAATAGGAAGCTCCCTTCCCATCAGCGGGAGCTGCCGATGTAAATTGTTGAAGGCTCAAGGTGGAGGTGCCCTCTGAGAAAGCTTTAAAAAATTTAAAGTAATTTGAGGCCACAGTTGCCAAAGTTGTCGTGGAGAGGATCTGCTGTAGTCAACTTGCACTCCCTGCCAGGGGGAAGGAATAAAAATGATAAGTGAAGAGCTGTTCCCCAAACCCCCACCAAACTGTTACCAGGAAGATACCTCCATTCATCAGCCAGAACTCACGGTTTTGTAGGAAAGGTGGGGGGATAACTCCAGTTGGCATTTACACAATGCCCTTAATTGGCTCATTCAAGGGCATACTTGGCTGTCTCACACATATAGCTATCCAACCTTCATGACTGACCTCCCATCCTCCCAAAAAGGTTAGCCCAGTCATTCAGATCCAAATGTCCTCAGCTTGTTGCTCATTGGAGTGTAGATCTGCATTTGCTGTAAGTTATGTCAAAGATGAAAGTGGTGTGCATATAACTTATTCATGTTCGCTATGTATTTGGAAATTAATGCTTTCAAGGATGGCAGGGATAGGTACAGCGAGTCAAGAGGTGAATATTTTGTCTATTAATTTGATCCGGTAGGCTCTTCTTATAGGGGTGTACTTCCTGCCTGAATTTCCTACATTCACTGCACACCACGATTCCAGCACAACAAAGGAATGCAGGAACAAGAGTAGGCTATTCAGCCCGTCATTATTCTGCCATTCAATGAGATCATGGCTAATCTGTGGCCTGCCAGGAAAATCTACGCTACAATCATTGAGATTATATTGTTATTTTTGTTCTATATATTAATGATTTGGACATCGGTGTACAAGATAATTTCAAAGTTTGTGAATGACAATAAATTTGGAAGTGTTGCAACCTCTGAGGACATCAGTGAATATCTTCATGTGGAAATAGCTGATGGAATAGGTAGAGATATGGCTGATAAAATTTGGTCTGTGATAATGTGAAGTGACTCATTTCGGTGGAAAGAATGAAGAGAGGGTTTATACATTTTAAAAGGTACCATTTTAAAATGGGTGAAGGAACAAAAGCCTGGAAGTCTTTGGGCACACGTTGCACATAGCAGGGCAGATTGGCAAAGTGATCAATAAATGTATGTGGTCCTAAGCTTTATAAATAAAGTTGAAGTACAAATAGCATGGAGGTCATGATGAACTCTTGTAAACTGTTTCTTCAGCCTCAACCGTAATTTTGTCCAGTTCTGGACACCACACTGTAAGAGTGATGTGAAGGCATTAGATTGGGTGCAGAAAAGATTCCTGAGAATAGTTTCAGTAATGATCAACATCTGTTATGAGGATAGATTGGAGAAAATAGACCTTTACTCTTTTTTGAAGAATAGAAGGTCAAGAGGAGATTTAATTGAGGCATTCACGATCACCAGGACTTTAGAAAGAATAGACAAGGCAAGAGGCTTGAGAGCCAGTATACACTGATTTTAAGGCAATTAGCAAAACCAAAGGCAGCATGAGGAATACATTTTAATGCAGTGTGTGGTTGGATCAGGAATGTACTGAAAAGGTGTGGAGTTAGATACAATAGGGCTTTCACAAAGAAAATGGATAAATACCGAAGTTAAACCATTTGTAGAGATATGGGGGAAATGGCAGGGGAGTGGGACTGGCTGAATTGTTCTTTTAGAGAGCTGGCATGTGTGGAATAGGCCCAACAACCTCCTGTCTTGCAACTGTTCTATTAGGGTGACGTATAGTTGTCAGGTCCAGTGCAGCCTGCTGGGCAATTTGAAGCCATGGTTTCGTTGAATGTATCTGATGCTGGCTGCCTGAGGGAAATCAAAGTTGGAGGCACCTCAAATGGGTACCATGCCCCATAGATATTTTCTAATCAACCTGTTCAGAGATGTTATTATATACCTGTGGAGCAGATGGGATTTGAACCCAGGCACCTTGGCCCAGAGATAGGGACCCTACCACTATTCTACAAAATACTAATAATGTAGAATCACTACAGCGTGGAAGCAGGCCCTTCAGCCCAACCAGTCCACACTGGACCTCAGAGCATCCTACCCAGACCCACCCTGCTATAACCCACCTAATCTACACATCCCTGAACACTATGGGCAATTTAGTGTGGCCAATCCACCTAACATGCACATCTTTGGACTGTGGGAGGAAACTGGAGCAAACCCATGCAGACATGGGGAGAATGTGCAAACTCCACACAGACAGTTGCCTATGGGTGGAATTGAACCTGGGTCCCTGGTGCTGTGAGGCAGCAGTGCTAACCACTGTGCCACCCTGGTCCCCATAATGGTCCCCACAGTTGTCCTGTCTGCTTGCTGTCAATGTAGTAACCGAGTGGGTAATGCATTTCTGCTTTTCAACAAGAGGTGCACTTCATACCTGTTATATTGGAAGCTTAGCATTTGATAAATGGCCATAGTGCTGGAGGATTTTCAGTCCCTCACTAGAATTCTCAAGGAAATGATTAATGATGATTTTAAGCCCATCGGAAGTAACATCAACTTCCATGGGAGTAAATATTTGGGGTATGTTATCAATGATGTGCGACCTTTCAGAATTTCCCAACGGATGAAAATGTCTTTTTGGTGTTATTAGATTTTGACCATTTGAGATGATTGATTGGACAACTAAAATAATGCACATCTCCTAATGTTTCATCAAGACCCATGGAGTTTATATTATTTGCTCCTGTCACACCAGTGATTAGACCACTGCTTACCACCCATTGCTGTTGTCCCAGAGGGTCACTGTGGGCCTCCTCCTTTTACTGCTGCAGTTATTGGAGTGTCGATACACTGCAGTGCTCTAAGACAAGGAGTTCCAGCACATTAAATGGTGCTTTCTAATGTTCAAGCTGAGTTTCGGTAGTTTTCAGTCTTTACCCCTTTTTTTTTGCTTGTCCATGGTTATTCATGAAAAAATGAAGAAAACATTTCTCAATTATTCAGCCACAAACAAACCACATCCACTGAGTTGAACGGGGCTTCTCTGCTTCCAGGGTGGGAGCTGTCAATCAAAAACAAGGAAACTTCGTATGTAATTTTCTTTTCTGTTTTTACAATAGAAGATAAAAATGAAGAACTGTGGGTGCTGGAAGTCTGAAACAAAAAAAAATTCCAGTGTAACAGGCTCTAGAGCCTTTTTACAGATGCTGCCAGACCTGCCGAGGTTCTCCAGCACTTTCTATCTTGATTTCAGACAACAAAGGACATTTCAAATCAAATTGTAAACACTGCAATTTCATTAAACACATCAAAGATTGACAATATATTGGTATTTAAACACTTGCTTTTGTCTTATTTATTTTACTTTTCTTCCTCTGATTTTAAAGGTGGTGTTTATTCTGGTGTTGATACTATCAAATCTCGCTTCCTCCCCTGGCTAGGGTCCAGCTTTACTGTCCTTACGTCGGGAGTGACGTCTGACACCAGCCTTACTCTCATGAAGGTATATCAACAAATGTACAATCTAACTGAGTCTCAGTCTTGCAAGTGAAAATCTCTGATCATGTGGCCTGGAACTTAACTCTCTATCTTTGACTGACAGGTGAAAATATGCTGTAGCATACATCTGAAGTTTCTTGTTATTGGGGTTCAATTCCTACACCTTTCAGCCTGAAACCTTTTTGTTCACCACATTGATGTGTGAATTAATGGTGGTGCAGGCAGGGAGACAGTACCTGTGTGAACAGCAATAGCGAGGCTATTTCCTAGCCAATCTGATTTGAAGACTGAGAAATAAATAGCGAAAGGACTGAGAAGGAAAGAAAATTAAATGGATGAATTCAAGGTGAGAGTGAATAGACAAAAAGAAATAGGTTAAGAAAAATATGACAGATGATTAAGAACAAATAAAAGCAGCTTGATATAAATTTGCTTTTGAGAACATTTTAAAATTAAAAATCTGAATGAACATTTAATAATTCATTTTTAGCAATGAGGTTGTTTGGTCATATATAATAGTAGTCACATTGTTAAAAGGTTTCTTGCACTTATTACTTGCTCTAAATATCTACTACAGCACTTTGGTTTATTACCAATTTCTGCACAAATACAGCAACTTTATGCCTTTCAATGTCTAATTCAGAAAGTGAGGTGGACAGCAAAATGCTATGAGGAACATTGGAACATGAGAAGGCCATTGGCTGGAATTTTCACTAGCATGGGCATTGAAATTTAGGTCAATGAAAAGATCTGATTCTCGACAGCAAAAAAAATTTGCTTTCCTCCTTAAGGTTTCAATGGTGAATTCTGAATTTCACTAATATGCACTAACTTCTATATTTCCATGTATTTTCAGTTTTATTGGCTAATTTGGCCTTGTGGCCAAATTCTACACAATTTGGCCCTAAATCAGGCCATTCAATCTGTTGACCCTACTCCGCTATTTCAAGTCAATCATGGCTGACATTCCACTTTCATTCCTTTTACCCATGCTATTAGAATTTTTTTTTGTATCATTGGTATTTAAAAGTTGAACTTCTTTACTTTTAAAGATGCCCAATAATTGAGCTTCTGCAGCCTTCGAAAGTAGAAAATTCCAAAGGTTCACAACCATCTGAGTAAAAAAATAAATTCTCTTCATCTCAGTTCTAAGTGTTCTCAGTTCTCAACTCCCTTAGTTTGAAATTGTGGCCCCTAGCTCTAGACTCCCCAATCAAAGGAAACACCTTCACCGGCACTGTCACTTTGTTTTAAGTATTTGGAATGTTTCAATGAAATTGTCTCTTATTCTTTGAATCTCTAGACAATACAGGCCCCGTTTTCCAGTCTCTCCTCATTGGAAAGTCCCACCATTCTAGGAGCCTTTGAGCATTCCCTACGTCAATAATATCCTCCCTAAAGTATGGAGGCCAAAACTGACAACAGTGTTCCAGATGCTGTCCAACTAAGCTCCTACACAATTGAAGCAAGACTGGCAAAGCTAATGACAGAGCGGTGCAAAATTAGATGTTCAAGTTTAACCACTATTCTGGCATCAAAAACAGTGGACATTATTAACTTCATCATCATTATGACGGCAGTAACACTACACAAGAAACAACCACAGCATTTAAACTGGTACAACAAGTTAAATTTTTAAGCAAGCATGGCTGGCATGGTGGCTCAGTGGTTAGCACTACTGCCTCACAGCACTAGGGACCCAGGTTTGATTCCAGCCTCAGGTGACTGAGTATGTGGAGTTTGCACATTCTCCCTGTGTCTGCAAAAGTTTCCTTCAGGTGCTGTGGTTTCCTCCTGCAGTCCAAAGATGAGCAAATTAGGTGGATTAGCCATGGGAAATGCAGGGTTACAGGGATGGGGTGGGTCTGCGTGAGATGCGGTTCTAAGGGTCAGTATGGATTTAATGGGTCGAATAGCTTGCTTGCACACTGTAGACATTCTAAGTCTTGAAATAAAGTAAGTTACATTTATAGCTTTTCTTGCTTAAAAAAAAGGTAATATTTTGACCACGTTCCCTGGTGAGCGTTGCCTCTGGCCTGTGGAAATTTCTGATCGCACTCTGCACAATTTATCACTTATTTGATTATTGGGAAATGATGTGATGCATAGATCCAAATTTCAAATATTTGCCACATATCACTACTTATTCTATAAAGGCTGTAGAAAAGTTTAAATTCTATTGATAATTGATGAGTGCTCATTAATCATCTGTTCTGGGTATTACTCCGGAAAGATCCCAAGGCTTTAGCATGAGTCAAGGGGAAATTTACAAAATGGTATCAGTGATAAAGGAAATCAGTTATGTGGAGACAATGGAAATGCTGGGATTTCTCTCTTTGGTGAAGAGAAGGTTAAGGGGAAATTTAATAAAAGTATTCAAAATTATGAAGGATTAGTTAAGGTAAAACTGTTTCCAATGGCACAAATCTAAGCAACCAGAGGAAACTGATTGAGGTAATTGACAACATAACCAGAAATGAGCGGAAGTGAATTTCATGATAGATTTCATGAGTTGGATAAATAATTGGGAGTTTACAAATCACAAAGCTACGTGGAAATTGAAGGGTAGATGTTCCAAGTACATATCTCTTTCAAAGAGTCATTTTACAGCATGAAATTTGCTCAGCCCACCAGGTCTAAGGCTCCCTTGCTGGAGCACGAAATCAAAAAGTACTTGCTGTGTCTATCTTTATAATTAAAAGCTTTTAAATTTATTGTTTCTGCCAGAATTTAAGTCCAACCCATGCACCAAAGAAGTTGTTTTTTCCTCAACACTCTAGCAATAACTTGGTTATATTCTGAAATGTTGATGTGTGAAAATAGCCTACCACTGGAATAAATTCTTCCTCACTGTAGGCATATCTACACCAGAAGGACTAGCAGTTCAGAAAGGGGCAATTATTGATGGAAGGAATGCTGACCTTTTCAGTGATATCTGCATCTCCTAAAGAATAAAAGAAATTCCTATGCCCTTTGTTCTCTGCACTAAAGTTTTTAAAAAGGGAATTGTTGGAGGCAATATTGAATTCGACATTCCAACATCGTGTTCTTCCATCCACTCCCCCATCTTACTACGTAGGCATGCTTTCATTGCAGCACATGACCTTCTTGGTGGGTAGGTGCCTGAAATTCTCTTTAATCAAAAGAATCTAATATTAACCTTACTACTTAAGGAGAGTCGGTGATAGAGATTCTGGTTAGATACATTCCAGCACACATGCCAAAATATTCCCTTCTGTGGATTTTTGATCACAGTATTTATCAATCAATCTTAAAAAAAAATGCAAGATTTTCCAATACATTACCCATTATATCATGTGTTGATTCATAAACTTTCACTACATTATGCGTCTACTTTTTGGCAGCTTGTGTTTGTTTTCTGCTCCACTCATGGGCCTCATAGGGCTCTACCTTTCCTTTTTGCCTTGTTGAGATAGTTTTTCGACAGTTTGCTATTTTGGGCCAAGGCTTGGTTGGGTGGAGGATGGTGATTAATAGGAGTCATGGGATTATACCTGGTGTGGTCTGACCACCTTGGGAGCAAGTGCCCACAATGATGAGATTTTCACGGCTGTTGTTGGAGGTGGGGGTGGGGATGTAAGGGGCTGGATGTGGTGAGCTGCATTTGGACCACCTCCAAACAAAATTTAGTGATAGTCACAGTGGCTGCTGGGTGCCAGGGCACCTTGTTTAAAAGTTTCACCTCAGTGTTGTGGGACTGCATTGAAAACAGCTATAATGAATTCAGAAAGTCCCTCACACACTAACTAGCACTCACCCGTCCTCCCACCCCTGCACCAAGACATGAGCACCAAGACTCAACAACTTCAATTGCAATGTTTTCCCTGGGTTTCAGTTATATTGCACACTTTTGGATTTCAGGGCTCTCAGCTGAAACCACATTATGAGTTTTGACTGACAACCCTGAGATCCGTTAGACTATTGACACACCTGAGCCCCTGCTCTGGGGGTTCTTTGGTCTTGGCTGTCAACTTCACAATCATTCTCTGTACGAAGTTCAGAATTTTGAGTGCTTGCAGTTTTAGCTATTGATAGTTTAAAGGATCAGGATTATTGACACTTTTTATTAGGTTATAGTGAAAATGAGTTGTTTTTTCCCCCAAGAAAGTATAAAGTTATTGTGGCAAAGTTTTAAAGCTTTTTTTTTAGAAAAACACATTGTACAGTAAATTGTATCAGAGATAAAAGGTACTGCAGATGCTGGAGAATCCGAGATA
>JAHRHZ010000049.1:29099042-29113255 GCA_024137785.1 Ginglymostoma cirratum
ATCAAAAACCCATTTCTGATGAAGGGTTTAGGCCCGAAACGTCAAGTTTTCCTGCTCCTATGATGCTGCTTGACCTGCTGTGTTCATCCAGCCCCATGCTTGTACAGTAAATTCATTGTTCACTGGGTGTGTGGGCTTAAAGTGCCATAGCTTGGCATGAAGGGCCACAGATGCTGTTCATTGAGAATAATCTTGGAACGGTTATGTCAGCTATGTATTTATACAAGTGAAAATGAAAAGTGAGTCACCTACTGAACAGTCATCTTGTATTATTGGTGATGGTATGAATGAGATTGGTCAGCAACTTGCATAAATCTAAAGTAATGTAGAAAAATGTCCCAAGGAGCTGCACTGGAATATGAGAAAGCAAACTTTAATGCCAAGCCACATAATGATATTATGATATGATATTAGGTCATACTACCAAAAAATTGATCAGTGAGCAACTTAAACAACATTGGCAGTTAGAGAGGTTTATGGAGAGAATTCCACAGCTCAGGCCCTTGGTAGAGCAATTAAAATCAGACATGTACATGAAACCAGAATTGGAGATGACAGAGACCTTGAAGGGTTGTTAGGCTGGTCAAAATTAGAGAAAAAAGGGACTAAGTGATTGAAATGATCTGAAAATGAGATGAGAATTTTAAAATGGAGGAGTTACTTTGCTGGGACTGAGCATAATCCAAGTTTGAACTAATCTGCTTTGAAAGGCTATTATTACTAAGTGAAATTAATGGAAACAAACAAATTTTAATAGTCTGTCTTTCCCTTTTTCTACAGTTTTCTGTTTTGGGTCAATGTTCATCCCCAAGGTTGGGGGTGGGGAAAACAGGTTAATAGGAGTCATGGGATTATTCCTGGCCTGGCCGGACTACTTTGGGAGTAAGTGCCCACAAGGATGAGATTTTTGTGGCTGCTTTTGGAGGCAGGGTGGGAGTGGGGTAGGGAAGTTAGGGGCTGGATGAGGTGAACTGCATTTGCACCAACTCCAAACAAAATTTAGAGGTAGTCACGGCGGCTGCTGGATGTCAGGGCAGCTTGTTTAAAATGTATGGGGATTCATCCAGCCCCATGCTTGTTATCTCGGATTCTCCAGCATCTGCAGTACCTTTTATCTCTTGTTTAAAATGTGTCTGTTAGAATAGACATCCAATCTACCTTTTCATACTTCAATTTCTTATTTTGTTTCACAATTCCTTTAGATGTTTGATCACGATTTTTTTGCATAACTGCGCACACATGCTAATATTTGTGGTTCACTTTCCAGGAATCTGCTGAAAAGGATCAGAAACTGAGGGAACAGGCAACAGTCCATGAAAAAGAAATGATAGAATTGGAGACTGAATTAAATACAACACGTCGCCAACTTGGGACTATCAAACAGGAGTAAGAAAGTTAAGCTGAAAGTCAGGAATCTCCCTGACATAGAGTTGATAATTGAAGATTCTTCTGATTTTACTTTTTGATATTGTTGAGATAATTTTAAAGAAGATTTATTGAATTTTATAAGGCAAAAACGTAATAGTTGGTAAGGTGAATGTTTATAAGTCTAGTGCTTGTTGGTCATCGATCAGGGCTTATGATGGGGTCTTGTCCATCGGCTGGAGAGCTGACAGGTCTTAGATTACTTCTTGGGGATGGCCTGCTGGTGTCCAGTGGCCAGTATGGGCCCTTTCAGAGACCTGGGGCTGGTGGTAGCTTCCATACACCAGAAACCCAGCAACAAAGAGGTACCGTAAGCCAAAGGTGAATGAGGGAGGGGTTGCTTTTTAGTGAATATCAGCAGTCAGGACATGACCTTAAGTGCACATTAATTGCCTTAGTTGGCTTCCAGGCAGGAAGGCTGTCCATGAGTCCTGGACATGATTGGTTGGAGGCAGGATCACCACAATGCACTGTCTCATCAGATCATATGCTCCAACCCTCCACACCCCCTGCAGGGAACATTAAATTCTGCCCTTAGGATTAAGCTTGGATCTCTCTAATAATCCCTTCCCTCCAATGAATGTCCATTTTGGTTCACATCTGAATATGGAGAATTCAAGTGAGGTATGAGAGTGGTAGAACTGCACCCCCGATAAGTACTGACTGCCTGTGGGATTGGTGAAACTCGGTGAGAGGGATTTTAAAAAGGGAAAAAACAACTGCTGATTTTTTTAAAGATAGTATAATAGTCTTTGCGTAATAGTTTAAACTAGGTTGCTAATTTACTAAAACATGAAATGTGAAGTAGGCTGCCATTGACGATTTTGCTAAATTGTGCCCAACCAAAATGTACCCCAGTGTGTACATAACAGACATAGCAAAGTTATGTTAGCAAAGTAGATGCAATTGAACAAAAACATGTGTTTGGATGCACTATTATGGTTGATAATGAAAAGTGAAAATTGCTATGTTTTTATATTTTGCTCAAATTTTTTAAAAGCTTTCTTTAAATCCATTGCAGATGCATCCCCTCTGAAGCGAATGTAATCAAATTGTACTTTTTATATGTGCATCATAGAAATCAGAAAATATGTTAGATCACATCTGTTGTAACTGAAAACAAGATGCATTTCAGTATGGATTGAAACTCTGATAACTAAGTGGGGCTGTGGAACCTTCCAGTTCATTGTCAAAATCCCAAATCTCCACCACTTCTCTGGACAAGACCGTGAGCTACACTACCCCAAGTCACTACCATTCCTCCATCCTTTAGAATTAAAAATAAAAAGTGTGCATTAATATGGTTCCATAACAATTTCCTCAATTATCCCAAAGCTTTTTATACATCATGAATTACTTGAAATATGTAGCTAAATGTGCATTTTTCACACAAGTCTTTTGTGCAAATTACAATGAAGAAAATGACCATTTAATCAGTTTGGTTTAGGATTTGCCGCTTGATGAACTTCCCAACTTCTGGAATCTTAAAATCCCACCAACCTATGGAAAAAGGAGACATCAGTTTGATGTCTACCCAGATGACAGAAACTCCAACAATTTTGAAAAAGCTTCCTGCTATATGAAAGTGTCTCTACTTAAGTCAAGGAGAGCTAAACCCATACCCTCTTATTTAGAGGTGCAGACCAAGTGCTGCTGGTATTTATCACCAATATGTTCCCTCCAAAATCAATTACTGTGTTCTATTCCTTTCTTTTGGGGTTTTTACCCTTTTACTTTATGTGCGCTAACAATTGCATGCAAAATCTAGTATAGAATCTGTGGAAATGTACATACATCCTTGGAAAACAAGGTGGTGTTTGAACAGAATTTTTGAAGCAATACCCCAATTTGCAGGCAATGTCCTGTTAAGTGAGATTTCCATAACAGGATGTTGCTATAATTTTAACTTTGAATACCCGCTTTGCCAAGAGCCTTTTGAAAACCTCTTGATAGATGATGTATCACTTTTATATAATACAGTTTGATTTAAGTAATAAATTGCAATTATAAAGTGATTTTACCGTATAAATAAACTCCAAAAATATTATGATATGTACTTACCATCCTCGGCATCTTCCCATTCATCAAATCTAGACACATTGGACATTTCACTTATTTATCACTTTTTTTATATAATGTGAAAATGATAACATGTCTTATCATACTCTGTTTATAATTCCAGCTATGATCTAAACAATATCAAATTTGACATCCATATCAAATATCATTTAATTTGTACCTGGGGAGACCATGCATCTGCCATTAGTTGAATTTGCTCTGTACCTTTCAGTATGTTTTTTGCCTACCCATTTGCTGGAAGTGTGAACCGATAATGAAGGTGTGAAGAAAACAGGGAAATCAACAAAGTATTCCCTTGACCAGTTAGATTTAGAGATATTGGGAAATATTTGGAGGAAGGAGAGTGGATTTAAAAGTGGGGGAATGGGGACATATTCAGCATCAAATCAATAGAGAAAGGGAGAAAAAGGAAGATTGGGCTAACAGACAGAACGAAAAACATTACATTTAAGCAATGACATTTTAAAAATCTCCTTAAGATCAAAATATGAAGGAATGAAGCATTCAGTAGCAATTCAATGCGAGAGAAGTTAATTGGCAGACAGTGAAACTTACACTTAGAATGACAAATTTTAAACTTTCAATGACAAATGTAATAGGCAAGTATGGTGAAACCATCCCCAAAAATACAAAATTTGGGAGGCCAAGGGTAAAATGCTATTTATACAAATTTCTGGTAAAACAACATGACTTGGGTAGCAGGTTTTTGGTACCTGTTTTAATTGTACATCAGCTCCTTTCCTGAAGTTAATAATCTTTCTTACATACACAATAGCAGCAGTATTAGCCTCATTGCTAATTAGGCAGCAAAATCTGATCTGCGCTCTTTCTCCTATTCTTTTGAAATTCAACAATCAGTTTTTGGGTCTTGTTCTTTCGGCAAAGTTGCCCGAGCTACAGGGAGTGAGACAACACCAGCACATTCTCACATATATGGCTACACATAACTTGCCACTTGCAAATTTGATAAAGAATTGGTGAAATTATTCCTTGTATAGTAAAAGTTCAAAAATATGTCTGAGAGGCTCTATGAATATCTTGCCTTCTTGGAGAAAGATTTCTTGTTTTACTCTTATTTTGAGATGTAAAGATAATGTAAATGTTACAATCCTTGCACTTTTTTGTTCTTCCATGGATTGCTGACTAGACTTCCATTTGTTTCCAGTTCCTAATTGCCTTTGAGAAGGCTGGGCATGAAGCATTTTAAACCACTGCAATCCACCTAATATAGGTGCACTTATAGTGCATTTCCTTCCCTCCTTTCTCTATTCTTTTATGGGATATAGGTATCATTTGCAAGGTCAGTTTTTTTAGCTTGATCTGATTGGCTTATTAGACCATTTAAGACGGCAGTTAAGTGCTGTGCTGTGGATCTGGATTTACACGGAGGCCACACCACACAAGGATGGCAGATTTTCTGGGTTGGATTCTCATAATCAATGAGAATTTTCATGGTCAACATTATTGAGACTAACTTTCAATTCCATATTATTCATTGAAGTTAAATTCTGCCAGCTGTTAAAATGGGATTTGAACCCATGCCCCCTGATCATTCGCCTGTACCTCTAGATTACTAGTCCAGTGATATCGCCAACTCGGCTACCAACTCCTGTAATTACAAGGGGGTAGAATTCAAACTAGTAACCTCTGTGCCTCAAAAATTCTGAAAAATCTAGTTAAGGAAGATTCGTGAATTTGTGCTAGAAATCAATCATATGGAGGTCAGTTCAGAAGTTACTAGCCAGTCCTATTGACATTTTGATCCTTTAAGTTGCTACACTGAATCATTGTTGGTCTCTGTTGTAGGTTAGCAGAAGTTCATATGGAGCTGGATGATACTCAGAACAAATCTGCTGCAACATTCCTAGCAACAGAGGATGAAATAATCCAACTGAGGGCTGAGTAAGCTTGAAATCCTTAAAATAATCTTGGTTATCTTCTTACTCCAAATGCATGTTATGTTGAAATATAGAGGGGTCAACTATAAATTCATATTGGTATTTCAGACCCTGATGGACACCAACTTTAGGTTGATACAGTCCTTTTAGGAACCAAGCTGAGATGGAATGAAGACCTTTTTTGTTCTTTTTCTTCACCTTTCTTCAATTTTTGCAACAACCCCACCCCACCCCCAACCACACGACAGGCTAAACTTATGGAAGATAAGGCATGTGTATAGAGTCATAGAGTCACACAGCACAAACAGACCCTTTGGTCCAACCAGTCCATCCTGACCATAATCCCAAAACTAAACTAGCCCCACCTGCCTGCGCTTGGCCCATATCCCTCCAATCATTTCTTATCCATGTACTTATATAAATGTCTTTGAAACATTGTAAATGCAATCGCATCCACTACTTCCCCTATAAGTTCATTCCACAGACGATACACTCCCTGTGTAAAAATAGTTGCCCCTCATTCTTTTTTAAATCTTTCTCCTCTCACCTTAAAAATATACCTCCCAGTATTGAAATCTCCCATCCTAGGGAAAAGACACCTGCTATTCACCTTATCTATACTCCTCATTATTTTACAAATCTCTATAACGTTACCTCTCAGCCTCCTACACTCCAGTGAAAAAAATTCAGCTTCTCCTTATAACACAAACTCTCCATTCCTGGCAGCATCCTGGTAAGTCTCATCTGAAACCTCTCCAGCTTAATAATATCCTTCCTGTAACAGGGAGACCAGAAGGGGACACAGTACTCCAGAAGAGGCCTGACCAATATCCTGTACAACCTCAACCTGACTTCCCAACTCCTATACTCAAAGGTCTGAACAATGAAGGCAAGTGTGCTAAATGCCTTCTTAACCACTCTATCTATATGTGATGCAAATGTCAAAGAATTATTACCTGAACCCCTAGGTCTCTATGAATTGTTCTTGTTTTTGGTTCAGAACTCTTGTTGTGGAACAGAAATTTTAGCTCAAGAATAAAAGGTTAATTTATGGCAAATAGGGAAACGGTTACAGGGAGGGAGGACTTTGCTCTACCCTGACCATAAAACACATCTCTTTGCCAGAGTATCTTACTCACTCTTGATCAAGCTGCTGTGGTGGATAGATTTCCTGTATGACATTAGACTTTATGTTTTGTACATAAAAATGGCCATCACATGGCAATTGATATGGAAGTAGAGTCTATTCTATAGTTGATGAACAAACCCTGAGATTTGGATAGAATCATAGAATCTCTACTGTGCAGATAGAGGCCATTCAACTCATGGAGTCTGCACTGATCCACCAAACAGCATAACCCCCCAGACCCACCCGTTCAAACTATCCCTGTAACCCCACATTTCCTATGGCTAATCCACCTAGCCTGCACATCTTTGGACTATGAGAGGAAACCAGAACACCCGGCAGAAACCCACGCAGACACGAGGGGAACATGCAAATCCACACCCGGAAGCAAATCCAGGTGCCTAGCACTGAGACAACAGTGCTAACCACTGAGCCACCGTGTCCACCCGGATGACAGCTATTGAAAGGCTTTACCGCGATGATGAAAAGCAAAAATCAGTGTGCTCCCATATCAAAGGGCTGGTGCTTGCTATGATTGGATTACAGCAAAGAAAATGGCTGCTACTAAATGTCCATGTATCCAACTGTTGGAACCACTGTTCAGCAGAATCTGGCACGTTATGATCAGGGTGACGGTGACAGTGAACTTGAATGTTATGAATTGTACTGCTCACCTTGGCACTTGAGAGGAGCTCTTGATTTTTGTTGCTCAACTAACGAGGGCTCACAGCTGTGCTGGTTAGTTACCCACCTCCTAGTATCCTCATTGCTGGTGAGAATAAGTAGGTTCTTTATATATTTGAGTTTGCTTTAGGACGGCATATCTGATGATGGAAAATTGCAATTGACTCTTTGTAGCTGGTTCTGTGATCCAGTAGCAGTTCACTGTCTTAATGTTGAAATTGACATGTCACCAGGTCTAGAATTCTTTCCTCTAGGCTAGACAGCCTTTCGAAACCAATGCTTTAACAAAAGCCAAATGTTGCAGATGCTGGACATCTGAAATAAAATCAGGACATGATGGAATTACTCACCAAGCCAGGCAACATCTGTCAGGTCTGTCACTGTTTACTGGAAATATCAGCCCAGTTCTGTTCCTAAATGTGAGGCACCCTAGCCCTTACACCTCATCCTCCATTATCCTCCAGACACTGTCCACACTTACTCAAGCAATACCACCGCGGCCAAAACCCAAGAGAACTGTAAAAGTACTGGAAGTCCTTGAACTGTTATAAAACTGACAAAAAAAAAACAAACATTTATTCAAAACCCTCCTTGGAGCAGTAAGAGGTTTAATCATCTTAAATACACAGAAAACTATATCAAAATAAACAAACACGCATTTTTAAAAACCACTTCAAAAAGAAACATAATTTTCTCCCCAGCTTTCAAAACTCGCCATTAAACTTAGGGTTTCCTTTGTAGTTATGTAAAATCACCCCTACAGAGCTAAATCCATTAGTTGGTTTTGGAACTCAGCCAAACATTCCATAATGGAATTCCATCCCACAGCTGTGTCAGATTAGTCCCCTGAGCTGAATATGTTGACAACTTTGAAACAGATGAGCAAATAGCCACCTGACTCTACTTAATAGGAGTAAGTGTTTCTTCAGAGGGAGTTTGAAAGAATATTTGTTTATTATGACAGTTTTATTTGTGTGAAAGTCATTACAGTATTATTATAGGGCCTATGAATTTTGCCACTGGGGACATATGAAGGATTTTTCAAAGGCTCAGTAGATCTTTGCACTTTAAACAATAGATAGATGAAAGCTCAGTGTCCAAATGTTATATTGCAGTCAGATTCTCAATACTGTTGAATATATAAGAGACCTTTAACATTTGATAAAATACCCTAATGCTTATGAACTTTTACGTATTTGTGGTCGATGTAATTGTTGCTTAATTGTCAAGGAAAGAGCCAATGATTAATCACTACACTAAAACCTTGCTTAACTTGTCATCAGCATTTAATTTCTAAAGTTGCTAAGAGCTTTTAAACTCAGCTGACAGGCTTCGTGAAGTCAGGAGGTGAGTTACTCAGCCACTGATCTACTCTTGTAGCTACAGTACTTGTGGCTCGACCAGTTCAGTTTCTGGTCAGTGGTGACTACCATGTTTTGATATTTCTTGATACTTGTTGACAGATCTTGGCATGTTGCACAATTCCAAGGGGTTTATGCACCATTTACATAAAATCTTCTTCACAGTTAACAGTCCCAAAGAGCACATGGCCAAACTACCCCCACTCTCAAAGCATCCTGGGACCATCTGCTGAGATACCTCAACTCTCCAAAGAGGTAACCTACCTATGCAAAGGAAATGCACTGGGAACAACCTGCTCTTAGTAGCTTCCTGTGTGAGAAAATACCTGTATTGAGGAAGGAGCCTAAGATTATAGATGTCTAATGCAAAATATACACTTTTACATTCCTATCATTTCCAGTATTTTGCTTTTAAGACCTTGATTTTTTTTTGCCATTCTCTGAAAGCCTATAATTGAATGCACGAGAGCATTCGGCAGGTTGAGTTGACCCTATTATATGTAAATGTTATCATTAAATCCGATGAATTTTCCTGCGGCTTTCTTTACATTTTAGAATAAGCTGTGTCCTGTATTCTCTAGGTTAAGAGCAGTTCGAGACCAAGTGAGATTTTATAAACAAAAGGTGGATGTACTGGATGACTATGAGCGACAGATCAGACAACTAAAAGATGAAGTTGCCTTCCTATCTGCAGAGAAATCCTTGCTGCAGGAAAGGTATAGCCACTTTGACCCTCCTTACAGCTCCCAGGCCTCACCTGACTTTAAAAAAATTTCTTCTTAGAGAAACACTGTTTTGGTTTCCATGGAACAAAAGGATGCTTTTTGCAACAGCTATTACACACAATTGAACTGACATTTCATCAACCAGGAACAGGTTATTTGAAGGAATTCTCTTTAAGAGTAAATGCTACAAATGTCTCCTTTCTTCTAAGATTATATGTGATGAGGACTCATTTTTTCCATGGGTTTGAATTTCTAAAATTGCCTATTGACAATGGAGACAAGATTAGCACAATGAATTTTAGCCACTTTAAATTTCGGGCAGAAATATTACAGGTCAAAAGATACTCAGAAATACTCACCAAGCTGCGCACCACCCTGTCACCTGGAGCGCGCGCACACACACACACACACCACGTACGCAGCTATATGTAAGAATTTTAAGATTGTAATAGTAAGTGATTTTAACTTTCTAAACCTTGAATGGGACTACCATAATGTTAAAGATTTGGATGGTGAAGAATTTGTTAAATGTGTTCAACAATTCTTTTTTATCAATATGTAAATATTTCTACTAGAGAAGGAGCAAAAGTTGACCTTTTCTCAGGTAATAAGGTAGGCAAGTGGATGAAGTGATAGTAGGAGAACACTTCAGATCTAGTGATCATAATTCTATTAGTTTTAAAATAGTTATGGAAAAGGATAAGCCTTCCATAAAAGTTAAAGTTTTTTTTATTGAAGGCAAATTTTAATGGTATGAGACAAGAATGTTCAAAAGTTGATTGGAGTAACTGTTCGCAGGTAAAGACACATCTCTCAATGGGAGGCATTCAGAAGTGTGATAATGAGTTCAGAGTCGTTAGTATCCTGTTTGAGTGAAAGGTAAGGCTGAGAACAATGAATAAAGGTTCGAGTCAAGAATAAAAAAGAATCATATATTAGATATAGACAACTGGTTCAAATGAACAGTATAAAGAGTGCAGGGGTATTCTTAAGAGGGAGATCAGGAAGGCAAAGGGGGATATGAGATGGCCTTGGCAGATAAGGTTATGGATAATCCGAAGAAATTCTATTAGTTCATTAAGAGCAAGAGAGCAACTAGAGAGAAAGTATGAAAGATGAAAGAAGTCATCTTTATGTTGAACCTCAGGAGATGGGAGAGATATTAAATTTTGTGTCAGTTTTTACTGTGAAGAATTAAATGGAGGCTAGAAAACTCAGAAATAAATATTGATCTTTCGAAAACAGTTCACGTTACAGAAGAGGAAGTGCTGGAGATCTCAGAAAATATAAAGGCGGACAAGTCTCTGGGACCTGATTTAGAGTATCCCAGAACATTATGGGAAGTTAGGGAGGAAATTACAGGGCTTTTGCAGAAAAATTTGTATCATCTATAACTACGGATGCTGGATGACTGGAGAGTGGCTAATGTTGTGTCTTTGTTTAAGAAAGGATATAAGGAGAAGCCTGGGAGCTGTAGAACTGTGAGTCTGAGTTTGCTGGTGGATAAGTTATTGATGGTGATTCTGAAAGAAAGGATATATATGCATTTGGAGTGGCAAGGAATGATTATACCTTGTCTGCCTTCCGGAGGGACCACTCTCTCCGTGACTCCCTTGTCCGCTCCACACTCCCCTCCAGCCCCACCACACCCGGCACTTTTCCCTGCAACCGCAGGAAGTGCTACACCTGCCCCCACACCTCCTCCCTCACCCCAATCCCAGGCCCCAAGAAGACTTTCCACATCCAGCAGATGTTCACCTGCACATCTACCAATGTGGTATACTGCATCCGCTGTACCCGTTGTGGCTTCCTCTACATCGGGGAAACCAAGCGGAGGCTTGGGGACCGCTTTGCAGAACACCTGCGCTCAGTTCGCAACAAACAACTGCACCTCCCAGTCGCGAACCATTTCAACTCCCCCTCCCATTCCTCAGATGACATGTCCATCCTGGGCCTCCTGCAATGCCACAGTGATGCCACCCGAAGGCTGAGGAACAGCAAACTCCCCTCCCCCAACCGCATCCCAAAACCAGCCCAGCTCATCCCCGCCTCCCTAACCTGTTCTTCCTCTCACCTATCCCCTCCTCCCACCTCAAGCCCCACACCCATCTCCTATCTACTAACCTCATCCCACCCCCTTGACCTGTCCATCCTCCCTGGACTGACCTATCTCCTCCCTACCCCGCCACCTACACTCACCTTTACTGGCTCCATCCCCGCCTCTTTGACTTGTCTGCCTCCTCTCCACCTATCCTCTCCTCTATCCATCTTCTATCCACCTCCCCCTCTCTCCCTATTTATTTCAGAACCCTCTTCCCCTCCCCCATTTCTGACGAAGGGTCTAGGCCCGAAACGTCAAGCTTTCCTGCTCCTATGATGCTGCTTGGCCTGCTGTGTTCATCCAGCTCCACACCTTGTCATCAATGATTAGGGATAGTCAGCATGGTTTTGTGTGAAGGAAATCATGTCTCATAAACTTGATTGAGTTTTTTCAAGAAGTAACCAAGAAGATTGGTGAGGGCAGAGCGGTAGAAGTTGTTTACTTGAACTTTAGTAATGTCTTTGACTGGGTTTCACACGGTAGACTAATTAGTAAAGTTAGATCACGTGGGATTCAGGGTGACCTTGCCAATTGGATACAAAAATGGCTTAACAGGAAACAAAGAGTGCTGGTGGAGGATTGTTTTTTGGACTGGAGGCCTGTGACCAGCAGTGTTACACAGGGATCAGTGCTGGGTCCACTTTTGTTTGTCATTTATATAAATGATTTAGATGAGAATACAGAAGGCATGGTTAGTAAGTTTGCAGATGACACCAAAATTGGTGTTATTGTGGACAGCAAAAATGGTTATCTAAGATTACAAAGAGATTTTGATCAATTAGGTCAATGGGCTGAACCGTGATAGATGAAGATTTATTTGGACAAATGCAAGGTATTACATTTTGGTAAAACAAATAAGGACAGGACTCATACAATTCAAGTAGGGCCTTAGGTAGTGTTGTGGAACAGAGACCTAGGGGTTCATGTACATAATTGTTTGAAGTTTGCATCATGTATGGAAGGGTAGTTAAGAAGGCATTTAGTCTTGCCTTGATACTCAGATCTTTGAGCATAGGAGTTGGGAAGTTATGTTGAGGTTGTACAGGATGTTGGTGAGGCCTCTTCTGGAATACTGTGTCCAGTTCTGCTTGCCCTATGATAGAAAGGATATTATTAAGCTGGAGAGGGTTCAGAAAAGACTTACCAGGATGTCGCTAGGAATGGAGAGTTTGAGTTGTAAGGAGTGGCTGGAAAGACTGGGACTTTTTTCAATGGAGCGAGGAGGTTGAGAAGTGACCTTATAAAGGTCTATAAAATCATAAGGGTATAGATAAGGTGAATGGCAGGTGTCTTTTCCCTAGGGTGGGAGATTTCAAGACTAGAGGCCATATTTTTAAGGTGAGTGTAGAAAGATTTAAAGACTCGAGGGGCAATTTATTTACACAGAGTTGTTCATGTGCGGAATGTGCTTCCTGAGGAAGTGGTGGATGCAGGTACAGTTACAACATTTAAAAGACATCTGAATAAGTACACAAATAAGAAATGTTTGGAAGGAAGGATATGGGCCAAGCACAGGCAGGTAGGACTGGGTTAGTTTAGGGATTATGTTCAGCTTGGGACTCGCGCGCGCACACACACACACACACCCCCCGGATTGTATGGAATACACCAGTAGACCCTACTACTCGTAAAAATTGCCCGCAACGTTCCCTCATTTAATTTTGGAATGGCTTCGTCTATTTTAAAGATGTTTTGCCTGAGGAAAATGTTCTTGAACATTTAAGTTTACAGCCGAGGTCCCGATCTCCAGCTGCTGCAGCAGCTGTCATATTGTCTGATTATGTTGTTCAACAACAAAAGGTGGGTCTTCCAATTTTTTCTTTTGTTTCAGTAAATATTTAAAATAAAATAAAACCTATTTTATAGATAGGATACCATGCAGTTCCCACCGGGCGTGAGAATTTATTACACGCAACAATGTTGCAAGCCCCTTCATTCTTTTTTAAATCTGTTGTTTACTCATGCAAATAGAGGGTGTTTTTAGGTCTGTGCCGTCAGAAGGAGACCATTCAGCCCAATGGCTACGGGCTACTCTTTGTTGAGCAATCAAATTTGTTCCAATCCTGTGCTCTTTCCCAAGAGTCCTGTTTTCCACACCCTCCCCTGTTTCTACTTCCCATTTTTAAACGAAACAACTCTGAGTTTATCAATGACTTGATTAAATGGCCCATTCATGATTCAATGTTTTTATTGTTATGACCTGTTGAGTTTATTTCTTCAGGCAGGACACTCCAGATCATAACAATTTATGTAAAGATGCCCTTCCAATTATTACGCCACTCCCCCACCCCCACCCAAACATCCATCCCATGCAACTTTTTTACCACTTATCTTAGACTTGTGTCCTCTTTCTGTGACTTGGAATGAACTGAGATTTTCTTGCCATTTAATGGCATGAATTCTGAGCTGTCTTATTCTCAGTTTCCAGTTGTGACATTAGACATGAGTGCTGAGACACTCAAACTGAAATGTACAAGTAGGAGCCAAGCTGATGTTCCAATGCCATGTTTTGCAAAAACAATTTAAAAATGATATTGGACTCAAGAATTAAAATAAACTGCATGGTTTTCTAGTCAATTTTTAAAAAAATTATAACTAGAATTGTTTCCTCTCCTTTCTTCTCCATTTTGCATCAAGGTGAATGGTGCATGACCCTGGGCAATGAAAGCAAGTAGGTTACCTAATGAGATAAAAGGTACTGCAGATGCTGGAGAATCCGAGATAACAAGGTGTGGGGCTGGATGAACACAGCAGGCCAAGCAGCATCATTGGAGCAGGAAAGCTTGACGTTTCGGGCCTAGACCCTTCATCAGA
>JAHRHZ010000049.1:29113655-29129731 GCA_024137785.1 Ginglymostoma cirratum
CCTGCTGAGTTCATCCAGCCCCACACTTGTTATCTCAGGTTACCTAATGACATGGGCATCATAGCTGATTGTGTAATCACCCGATCCTTGTGCGCACCTCCAGCAAGGCTGGATAGGAGTCAGAAGCAAGAACCCTGCCCAATTGCATTCTCTCTACTCCGGTTACTATCACGGTGAACATCAGCCATGTTTTATGGAGGTTAGCTGGATGAGATCAAAAGGCAGTGACGTATATCTAGTTTCAAAGCAGCTGACAGCTAAAAAAATGTCAAAGGCACTCCAAGTCTAATCACTGAGGGATAATTCTTTCCATTATCTATTTG
Source organism: Ginglymostoma cirratum (assembly GCA_024137785.1). Lineage (NCBI taxonomy): Eukaryota > Metazoa > Chordata > Chondrichthyes > Orectolobiformes > Ginglymostomatidae > Ginglymostoma > Ginglymostoma cirratum. The sequence continues at coordinate 29,113,979 of JAHRHZ010000049.1, forward strand.
GGGCCAAATTGTAAATTTAAGAATGATGAACGTGTTTGTTTTTTTACAAATTATGATAAAAGGAAATTGTAGCCCTCTGATTCTCGTGAAGGACAAAATGGGAAAGCTTGCTTTTTGCTCTTTGTGTACTAGAAGTATTAACCTGTTCTGAATAAATCAGTTTATTCACAGACATAGAAGAAATATCCCCACAGAATAAGGGAACAGAGAAAAGAAAACAGTTTCAATCCTAAAATGCATTTTAAAAGTGCCGCAATATTTATGTTGAAAATCCTAATCATGAGAAAAGATAGAGTGAATCACTGTGAAATGTCCTGGTTTGGTTTGTTTTCCTGCAGCCACCTTCAAGCGATAGCAAATGCCTGGAAAATGATTTTTACAGGCTATTTATAATTGCAATTCTGAGTGCTGTTCCATTCTTACATTGGGGCATGTGTAATGCCAGTGATTTATTTTCCCTTTTAGAATCTCAGGACGTCGTTCTCCCATCTGTTTTTCCTCTCTGACCAGTCACTCACCTACCAGTAGCAAATTGACTAGTGCCTCTCGTCATGCTCGACTGGTTTCCCGCTTCAATGATCTTTATGCCAATGAACGTCTGAATGCACAAAATCTCCTCAGACGTTATGTTGATGATCTAGAGATGGTGCAAAAAATAATATTCATTGCCACAACAGTAAGTAGAAAGTTCTGGCTTGCATATTGCAATAAGGGTATAGAAATGCTAGAGAGGTGGGGCAGCACAGTGGCTCGGTGGTTAGCACTGCTACCTCACGGTGCCAGGGGCCTGGGTCCTATTCCAGCCTTAGGTGACTGTGTGGAGTTTACACATTCTCCCCATGTCTGTGTGGGATTCCTCCAGGTGTTTCAGTTTTCTCCTACAGTCCAAAGATGTGCAGGCTAGGTGAATTAGCCATGGTAACTATGGGGATAAGATGGGGGCTGACTCTGGGTGGAATGCCCTTTAGAGATTCAATCCAGACTTGATAGGCTGAATGGCCTCTTTCCACATTGTATGAATTCTATAGAAAATGCTTCAATGTTCAAGAATAGTACATGAACTGGTTAGGTACGAGTCTTGAGAAATATTTAATAAGGAAAGGAAAGATGATCTGATAGAGGTATAAGTTATGAATTTGTTCAAAAGAATTCAGAGACGGAAGAGGTTTCTACTTGTGGACAAGTGAAAAGGAAAGTCATATAGTTCAAGAGAATCACAAATAAATCCATTCAGAATTCAGAGGAAATGTCTTTACTCAGGGTGCTGAGAATGTGGAACTTGTTATGACGGAGTTGAGTCAAATAGCATGGGTACAGTTGAGGGGAAAGTTAGAAAGGTACGTGAGGGAGAAAGCAATTAAAAAGATATGCTTATTGGGTGAGATGAAAGGAAGGTTGGAGGAAGCTGATGTGAGCATGAACAGTAGCATAGACGGTTTGGGCTGAATGACTTGATTCTGAATTGTATAACAAAATAATTCTATTTGACCTTTGACAAGGTGCCAGATAGGAGGCTGCAAAATAAGATAAGAGCCCATGGGCTTAGGGGCATTGATAGAGGATTGACTGACTGGCAGAAAGCAGAGCGTAGGGATAATAGGGATCTTTTTCAGGATGGCAGCTGGTAATTAGTGGAGTTCTGCATGAGACCATGTTGGGACCACAAATATTCACATTATACATTAACAATCTGGACTAAGGACTGAGGGTGTTGCTAAATTTGCAGATGACACAAAAAAGGTGGTGAGACAGGTAGTGTTGAAGAGATGGGGAGGCTGCAGAAGGACTTGGGCATGCTAGGAGAGTGGGCAAAGAAATGAGAGATGGAATACAATGTGAGAAAGTGTGAGGTTATGCACTTTGGTAGGAAGAGTAGTGGTGTAGACTGTTTTCCAAATGGGGATAAGCTTCGGAAAACTGAAGCGCAAAGGGACTTGGGAATCCCAGTTCAGGATTCGTTTAAGGTTAACAAGCAGATTCAGGTGGCAGTTAGGAAGGCAAATGCAATGTTAGCATTCATTTCAAGAAGGCTGGATTATAAGAGCAGAGAGGTATTGCTGGGGCTGTATAACGCTCTGGTCAGATTGCATTTGGAATACTGTGAGCAGTTTTGGGTCCCATATCCAAGGAAGGATGTGCTGGTGTTGGGGGGGTCTAGTAGAGTTTTATAAGAATGATCCTGGGAAGGAAGGGCTTGTCACCTGAGGAGTGGTTGAGGACTCTGGGTCTGTACTCGGTGGAGTTTAGAAAGATGTGGGGATCTGATTGAAACTTACAGAATACTGAGCAGCCTGAATAGAATGGACGTGGAGATGATATTCCCACTAGTAGGAGAGACGAGGACCTGAGCGCACAGCCTCAGAGTGAAGGGATGACCCTTTCAAACCGAGATGTGGAGCAATTTCTTCAGCCAGAGGGCGGTGCATAAATAGAACTCATTTCCGCAGAGGGTTGTGGAGGCCAAGTCGTCGAGTGTATTTAAGACAGAGACAGGTAGGTTCTTGATTGGTAATAGGATCAGAGTTTATGGGGTGATGGCAGGAGATTGGAGTTGAGAAACATAACAACCATGATTGAATGCTGGAGAAGACTCAATGGGCTGAATGGCCTAATTCTGTTCCTGTATCTTTTGGCCTTAAGGAATGGGTTGAATGAAACTCTGTGCCACCTCCCTGTTACTCACTATATGTATTGTGTAATAAATACTTGTAACCATTCAGATTTTATACAAACATTTATAAATTAAGGCTTTTAAAATCCTGAACAATTAACCATTATTGATTGATTCACATGACGCACCCTTTTCTCTTTCTCATCTCAGTAATGTCCTGCATGATGGACTTTGTAAAAAATTATAGCTTACTTCAAGAACAACTGCATGATAATTCCAATAATTCTGAAATTCCCTTACATAGAGAAGATCAAGGGCTGATTCAATTAACCTGTTTAAAATGTTAAAATGATTTAACAGTAGATACTAAAAGCAGCTGCAGAGAAATCATTTCCTCTGATGGGGAATCAAGACAAGGGGAAATAAAAGTTACTGTAGGGTCATTTAAGAAGAAAATAAGGAATGACTTTTTCCACACAAAGGATAGTATAATTCTGGAATTTTCTGCACCTAATGGCTTTGGGTACTGGGACAATGGGAAATTTCAAGACTAAGATCAGGTGGTGTTTATAAGGATATCAAACGGTATGGTCTTGAATGCAGTACAGTTGAGCCAATATATATTTGAATGATTGAACAAGGTGCTGAACAGCTTACTCTTTTCCCTATGTCTCTGTCAGTTAATTTATGCTGCAAGGACAGAAATGAAGGTGAATAGGTCGATAAGTTAAATGAGGGTTTTTAGTGATCACCTTGGGAGTTACCTAAGTATAACTGATCTATTGGATTAGTTATATTACTTTAGTTCCTCTTCAAAGTTGTTAAATGAGTGCTTTGCCTTCCAAACATGTAGCCATCCCTCTAGCAATTACATGAATGAATCTCTCTTATCGGGTTGCTATCCCTAACTCGGCTCTGAAATGGCCTTGATCAAAGTTGCAAATTATGTGCTTTGACAATTGATCAGAAATATCATTCTGCATCTCACTGCTCACATACTGCCTGACCTTTTGAGTGTTTCCAACATTTCTGTTTATTATCACAATTGATATCCTATGTATTTCGATCATATCATCTTTCTCCAAAGCTTTTCTTCTTTTGGCAAACTCACATGGGATTACTTTGCTTATCCAAACAGAACCAGAATCTTGCCAATAATGGGCTCTCTGCAAGTTCTCATACTGTTATGTCTATAAAGCCTTAAAGATCTGTCCATAATCACCTCCACTTCCTCAATTACATGCACCCCATCAGCAATGTCACCTACAGATATTTGTTCAGGTTACATGTGACGACACTATGATAACACTTTGCCCTCTTTCTCATCTCATCTCTGCGTCTTTGTTGTCAGAAGTATGAGAGGAAACTTATGCTTGCTTTTATAAGAAATGTAGAGATTAACAGGTTCTTGGAGAGAGGTGTTAAAACTTATTAAAGAATGGGAAAAAATAGATAGAAAAGATAGTCTCCAATGATTGAACAGTCCAGAACTAGAGGACATTAATAAAAGATTAAAAGAAACATGCTCCGGACAGAATTTGGGTGAAAATTTCATATAGACGTTGAAGTTGTAGAATGCACTCCTGGATTTAGTGAATAAAGCAGAGAACATGACAACTTTTAAAAATAGTTTGAATAGGTGTTTGATGAAAAGTGAATAAAGGAATTTGGGTACACATAGTTAGGTTTGCTGCTTTCGTGGAGGATAATAAAAATCAATATGGATTGGTTAGGCTGCATTGAACATTTGTGTTGTAATTTCTTGTAATTTTATATTTACAGGTAATTTGGGCCTTGAAAAGGCCAGTGTTAATGTGCGTGGTACTAAACATTGTGCAGATATGCTACAATAGTTTTGTGATGCAGATAACTGCATCATTGTTTATAAGGTGGAGAAAAATCCTTTTCCAACAAATGAGTAACTTTAAGGTCATTGTAATATTTGATGCAGTGACACATGTTCGCATTGGGTGGCAGTGCAGACAGCAGTACTTCTGCAGCTGGTAGTTTTTTTTGGAGTTTGAGCAATGGTGAGGTGTTTAAGGTTGGAGGCTGGGAAGAGAGCTACCAAGTAAGTGGCAGCCAGGAGTGGCTTGTAGTCTGTTACTTACAGCAACAAGTCTGGGGCTAGTGAAGAAAGGAGAGTGCCAGTTGCGTTAACAAAACAATCCAAGGTGTTTAAATCAAAATGAAAAACTATTGTTGTGTAGTGGTAGTGTCTCTACTTTTGAGACAAAAGTTCAAGTTCAGCGATATTAGGAACTGCCAATGCTGGAGTCTGAGATAACAAGGTGTAGGACTGGATGAACACAGCAGGCCAGGCAGCATCAGAGGAGCAGGAAAGCTGATGTTTCAGGTCTGGACCCTTCTTCAGAAATGGGGGAGGGGAAGGGGACTCTGAAATAAGAGGTGCAGGCGATGGTAGAAGGCGGATAGAGGAGCAGATAGGTGGAGAGAAGACAGACAGGTCAAGGAGGCGGGGATGGAGCCAGGAAAAGTGAGTGTAGGTAGGGAGTTGGGATGAGGGTTGGTCAGTCAAGGGGAGACAGACAGGTCAAGGAGGCGGGGATGAGGCTAGTAGGTAGGAAGTGGGGGTGGGGGTTGGTCAGTGAGGTGGGAGGACCGGATAGGTGGGAGAAAAGATGGACAGGTCAAGGAGGCGGGGACGAGCTGGGCTGGTTTTGGGCTTCAAAATCTACCCATCCCCGACCTCATCCCAAAACCAGCCCAGCTCGTCCCCACCTCTTAGACCTGTCCGTCTTTTCTCCCACCTATCCGCTCCTCCTGCCTCACTGACCAACCCCTACCCCGACTTCCTACCTACCAGCCTCATCCCCGCCCTCTTGACCTGTCCGTCTTTCCTCCCACCTATCCAACCCTCCCTACTCACTGACCAACCCCCATCCCAACTCGCTACCTACACTCCCCTTTACTGGCTCCATCCCCGCCCCCTTGACCTATCCGTCTTCTCTCCAACTATCTGCTCCTCTATCCAACTTCTACCATTGCCTCCGCCTCTCTCTATTTATTTCAGAGTCCCCTTCCCCTCCCCCATTTTTGAAGAAGGGTCCAGACCTGAAAAGTCAGCTTTCCTGCTCCTCTGATGCTGCCTGGCCTGCTGTGTTCATCCAGCTCTACACCTTGTTAGTTCAAGTTCAGAGCTGTGTAATAACATATGATCAGGAATAGCTATAATCCAAAAGTTGAACCATAGTGAAAACGATGAAATGTGGAAGAAAATGTAAGGCTCAATTTTTCTTGCTTCGTTATAAATTGGTGCTGCACTGTTTGCAAATTCCTGTCTTAACCTTTCAAAGGACCTGGTCATATTTCTAGGCTTGGGTTGAGTGCTGGGAATTGTTGCAAATTTGTGCTTGCTGTAGTTTAAGACAGAGGTTTTCTGTTTGCAGGTGTCTGTTTTAACCTGCTGTCTGCCGCTAACAATTGCTGCAAAGTCAAATTTCTAGTGCATTTGGAGGGAAAAAATACTTGCCTGTGGTTAAGCGGAAACTGGGTGTTACTGATGTCACAGTACATGAATAATAAGGAGGCAGTACTAACTTTGCAATCCTAACTGGCAGAGGATCAGCAGGATCCGTAGTGGGAAGGATACATCTTTCCTGCACCAATTCCATACCATGCAAGCAATTTTTCCAATTTCAGACAGAATTTTCATTCCAGGGATATCCTGAAAGATATTCACACTGGGCAGATACCCAGCTTTACTGGGTTTGCCTTCTAATACTTTCATGAACTGCTATGCACCCGCCATTAGTTCCAGGATGTCAACTCAAAGCGATAGTTTGGGGGTTGTGGGGTGTGTGGTGTGGTGTCAGAGGGGCAGATCAATTGATTATGTAGTTGTTGTATCTTTGAACGAAGCATTTTGAAATGCGTTTAGGAATCCTGCTTTGTAGAGGCGCTATGGTTTCTGGAGAATATCTGCTTAAGATAAGATTATTTCACAGCCTTTCTATAAGAGGGCAAACAGCCACTGAAGTAGAAGAGTTTACTTATATAATGCGCTGAAACATTTTCTCTCACTGGTAATGGTAACTCTCCAGATAGGACTTTTTGATTGGTTTTCAGTACTTCACCCTAGTACCATTATTCCTGTGAAAGTCTAGGCAATGAATGTCCATGGATTGCACACAGTGCAAGCCATCACATCCCCCTTAAGTAACCATCTAGCTCCATGTATACAGCAAAACACTTTCCCACGTTCCCACTTAGCACAGAGGAAATAAGCAGAAAAATGTATTTATTATTGCAGTGGTTTAAAGATTATTTTCATCTCTTAAATGAAATACAATTTAATTTTATTGCACTTTTTCTGAGGAATATAGCACACAAGTGGGCAAACAGACCAGGTTGAACTGCAGGCTTAAGTAACTAAAGTGTAATGTTGAGAAAAGTAGGAAAACATCTTAATAAAAACACACAGGGCAATTCTTGTTTCTAATTGAATCTTGTTTCCATTGAACATAGGAGGCATTCCAAGCAGCCAAAATGGCCTTCCGACAATTCAAATTGCGGGTACGGAAAACACTTTCTCCTTCTCACCATGGACCAGAGTCATTGGATGAAGCTGTGATGGATTATATTATTCGTAACCAGGATCTCTATGATGTTCAGTCCAGCATTAATGTATGTATGAAGGAAAGTACACAAAAACATGTATCAAATGTGTTATAGAGTCACATTTGTATAATTTATTCCACCGTATTATTGAAGATAAACCAATACTTGTAAAACATTTTATTTCAGTCATACAGTGAGAAACTCTACAAAACACTACTGAATAAGATAAAAGCCCATGGTGTTCGGGGTAGTATATTAGCATGGACAGGAGATTGGCTATCTAAAAGAAGACAGAGATTTTGGGTAAAGGGGCATTTTTCCTGTAACCAGTGGAGTGCAACAGGGATCAGTGCTGAGGCCAGAATTATTTTCACTATACGTTAATAACTTGGACAATGGAAATGAATGTACAATCGCCAAGTTTGTGGATGACTCAAAAGTAGGTAGAAAGGCAAGTGGTGAAGATGTCAGAGTCTACAGAGGGATGTAGATATGCCAAGTAAGTGGGCAAGATCTTGGCAGATAGAATATAGTGTGAGAAAGGTGAGATTATTCACTTTGGAAGAAAAAAAATAGAAGAACTGAATATTATTTGTGCATCTTACTTTGGATAAATGTGAAGTTATTCACTTCAGAAGCAAAAACCAGGTGGTAGATTACTACCTGAGTGGCTATAAATTGGGAGAGGGGAGTGTGCAGTGGGACTGGGCTTCCTTGTGCACAAGTTGCTGAAAGTAAGCATGCAGGTGCAGCAGGCAGTAAAGAAGGCAAATGGTATGTTGACCTTCATTGCGAGAGGTTTCCAGTCCAGGAGCAGGGATGTGTTGTTGCAGTTGTACAGGGCCTTGGTGAGGCCACACCCTCTCCTTTTTTTTATCCTTCGTAGGATCCACAACCTAAACTCTCAATTCTACTCGACTTTATTAGAATCTAAAAACCAGAAGTACTTTAAACTCACTGGTGCCTGTCACCATACCCAGAGCCTTCCCCACCATGTGCCCGCCGCCATTGGCCACGTGGCCACCTTCGAAGCACCAACGGTTTCCACGGATGACGTCACATCCGCGGCCACCCTGTACCCAACTTCCGGTATAACCGATGCCATTGACATCGCTGCTGATGCCGCCGCCTCCATTTCCAAGGCCAACACAAACATCGGGGACACCGCTGTCGCAAACACAGACATCGAGGACGCCGTAACCACCAACATCTTAAATTTACTGGCCGACGTCGCTCCGCCCACGGCTGATGTCGCTCCGCCCACGGCCGACGTCGCTCCGCCCACTACCTTCAAAGCCAGCATCTCCAGACAAAAAAAATACCCAGCCCTGCCGAGTATTCACCATCCCCCCAGACCTCCCCCTTACTGAGGACGAACGGTCAGTCCTCAGTAAAAGGCTCACCTTTGTCTCCCTCCACCCACACATCGACGAATACAACACTCGTCTGAACATAGAGCAGTTTTTCTGCTGCCACCGCCTCCACGCTTACTACTTTAACCGCGAGCCTAACCCTCCCTCTACTGACCCCTTCTCCCGCCTCCAACACACCCCCTCCTCCTGGACACCACCCCAAGGCCTCCTACCCTCCCTTGCCCTCTTTATCTCTAATTGTCGTTGAGACATCGATCGCCTCAAACTCTCCACCCCTCTCACCCACTCCAACCTCTCTCCCGCAGAACGTGCATCCCTCCGCTCCAATCCCAACCTCACCATAAAAGCCGCGGACAAGGGAGGCGCTGTTGTAGTATGGTGCACTGACCTCTACATCTTGGAGGCCAGGCGCCAACTCTCCGACACCACCTCCTATCACCCCCTTGATCATGATCCCACCCCTGAGCACCAAACCATCATCTCCCAAACCATCCACAACCTCATTACCTCAGGTGACCTCCCACCCACAGCCTCTAACCTCCTCATTCCCCAACCCTGCACTGCCCGCTTCTATCTCCTTCCCAAAATCCACAAACCTGACTGCCCTGGTCGACCCATTGTCTCTGCCTGCAACTGCCCCACTGAACTTATTTCCACCTATTTGGACTCCATCTTCTCACCCTTGGTCCAGGAACTCCCTACCTACGTCCGTGACACCACCCACGCTCTTCACCTCCTCCAGAACTTCCAATTCCCCAGTCCCCAACATCTCATTTTTACCATGGACGTCCAGTCCCTATACACCTGCGTTCCCCATGCTGATGGCCTAAAGGCCCTCCGCTTCTTCCTGTCCCGCAGGCCCGACCAGTCCCCCTCCACTGACACCCTCATCCGCTTAGCTGAACTCGTCCTCACACTCAACAACTTCTCTTTCAATTCCTCCCACTTCCTACAGACAAACGGGGTGGCCATGGGTACCCGCATGGGCCCAAGCTATGCCTGCCTCTTTGTAGGACGTGTGGAACAATCCTTCTTCCAAAACTACACTGGTCCTATCCCCCATCTCTTCCTCCCTTACATTGATGACTGTTTCGGCGCTGCCTCGTGCTCCCACGAGGAGCTCGAACAGTTCATCCACTTCACCAACACCTTCCACCCCAACCTTAAGTTCACCTGGACCATCTCTAATACTTCTCTCTCCTTCCTGGACCTCTCTGTCTCCATCTCTGGCCTCCACCTGGAAACCGATATCCATTTTAAGCCTACCGACTCCCACAACTACCTAGAATACACCTCCTCCCACCCACCTTCCTGTAAAAATGCCATCCCCTATTCCCAATTCCTTCGCCTCTGCCGCATCTGCTCCCGAGATGAGGCATTCTACTCCCGAACATCCCAGATGTCCTCATTTTTCAAGCACCGCAACTTCCCTCCCACAGTGATTGAAAATGCCCTCGACCGTGTCTCCCGCATTTCCCGCAACTCATCCTCCACACCCCCTACCTGCTGTAATAACCAAAACAGAATCCCTCTCGTCCTCACATACCACCCCACCAATCTCCGAATCCAACGCATTATCCTCCGACATTTCCGCCATCTGCAATCTGACCCCACTACTAAAGACATTTTTCCCTCCCCACCCTTATCTGCCTTCCGGAGGGATCACTCTCTCCGTGACTCCCTTGTCCACTCCACACTCCCCTCCAGCCCTACCACCCCTGGCACTATTCCCTGCAACCGAAGCAAATGCTACACCTGACCCTACACCTCCCCCCTTACCCCCATCCCAGGCCCCAAGAAGACCTTCCACATCAAACAGATGTTCACCTGCACATCTGCCAATGTGGTATACTGCATCCGCTGTACCCGTTGTGGCCTCCTCTACATCGGGGAAACCAAGCGGAGGCTTGGGGACCGCTTTGCGGAACACCAAACAACTGCACCTCCCAGTCACGAACCATTTCAACTCGCTCCCCCCCCGCCCCCAACTCCTCGGCCGACATGTCCATCCTGGGCCTCCTACATTGCCACAATGATGCCACCTGAAAGCTTCAGGAACAACATCTCATATTTCGCTTGGGAACCCTGCAACCCAAGGGTATCAATGTGGACTATACAAGCTTCAAAATCTCCCCTCCCCCGACGACATCCCAAAACCAGCCCAGCTCGTCCCCACTTCCCTAACCATTCCTCCCACCTCAAGCCCCACCCCCATCTCCTACACACTAACCTCATCCCGCCCCCTTGACCTGTCCGTCCTCCCTGGACTGACCTATCCCCCACCTAAATCCCCACCTACATTCACCTTCACTGGCTCTAACCCCGCTTCTTTGACCTGTCTGTCTCCTCTCAACCTATCTTCTCCTTTATCCATCTTCTATCCGCCTCCCCCCTCTCCCTATTTATTTCAGAATCCCCTTCCCCTCCCCCATTTCTGAAGAAGGGTCTCGACCCGAAATGTCAACTTTCCTGCTCCTCTGATGCTGCTTGGCCTGCTGTGTTCATCCAGCTCCACAACGTTTTATCCTGGAATATTGTGTGCAGTTTTGGCCTTCTTTTCTGAAGAAGGACACGGTTGCTCTCGAGGGAGTGCAGCAAAGGTTTACCAAGCAGATTCCGGGGATGGCGAGTCTGACGTATGAGGAGAGATTGACTAGGGTGGGATTGTTTTCGCTAGAGTTCAGACGAATGAAGGGAGATCCCATAAAGACTTATAGAATTCTAACAGGACTGGACTGGGTAGATGCAGGGAGGATGGTCCCGATGGTGGGTGTGTCCAGAACCAGGGGTCACAGTATGACAATTCGGGGTAGACAATTTAGGACAGAGCTGAGGGGACGTTTCTTCACCCAAAGAGTGGTGAGCCTGCGGAATTCATTACCAAATGAAGTAGTTGATGCCAAAACATTAAATGTATTCAAGAGGTGACTAGATATAGCACTTGGGATGAGTGAGATCAAAGGTTATGGGGAGAAAGCAGGATTAGGCTATTGAGTTGGAGGATCAGCCATGATCATGAGGAATGGCGGAGTAGGCTTGAAGGGCCAAATGGCCTCCTCCTGCTGTTATCTTCTGTTTCTATATTTAAATATGGAAAGACTGCAGAAAGCTACAGCACAGAGGGAGTTGGGAGTTCTCATACATGAATCACAAAAGGTTAGCATTTCAGTTCAGTGGGTAATAGGGAATGCAAATGGAATGTTGGCTTTTATTTCAAAGGGAATGAAGTATAAACAAAAGGAAGTCTTACCCTTGTATCCACAATATTTATGTGGCTAGTTCAGTTTAAATTCTGGTCAATCATAATCTTCTGATGGTGGAGCATTCGACAATGGCAATTCCATTTAACACCAAGGAGTAATGTTCAGATTCTGTCTTGGTGAATGGAGGTGGCTGTTGCCTGGGACTTGCGTGGTGCAAATATTATTTGTCACTTATCAGGCCCAAGTTTCCTTTGAAGAGATCTAATCAGTGAGGGAAAGCAGCAAATGAGCCCAGAATAGTTGGAATGAGTTTTACATAGAATTAGAAATGGGCTATTTAACATCTTGAATTTGTTCTGTTTATATAATCTAACACTTTTATAATTTGTTCAATGTATAGAAAAGCAGATATAGAGAAAACAGTTTGTCTTCAAAGTACTCTCTGTCAGTATGTTACCTGCCTTGAAATATTCTAATGTCCCTGAAAATACACACACCTACCAATTCAACCCCAATGTAAATTCAGCAGGAGTCCTCATCGGGCCAGAATCTGGGCAAATGTCTGGGTATGTTAGGGGAGGTGAAGGGCTAGTGATGTTATTATTAGTCTATTCATCAGAGACCCAGGTAATGTTCTGTTCATGGCAAATGGTGGGAATTTGAATTCAATAAAAATCTAGAACTTTATCAAAGGATGACCATGAAACCATTCTCGATTGTCAGAAAAACCCACCCGGTTCACAAAAGTCCTTTAGGGAAGGAAAGTGCCATCATACCTGGTCTGGTCTACATGTGTCTCACAGCGCCAGGGACCCAGGTTCAATTCCACCCTTGGGCAACTGTTTGTGTGGAGTTTGCACATTCTCCCAGTGTCTGCGTGGGTTTCTTCAGGGTGCTCTGGTTTCCTCCCACAGTCCAAAGATATGCAGATTAGGTGGATTGGCTATGCTAAATTGTCCATAGTATCCAGGGATGTGCAGACTAGGTGGTTTAGACGTGGGACATGCAAGGTTACAGGGATAGGTCAGGGTGTTGGGTCTGGGTAAGATGATCTTCGGAAGATCGGTGTGGACGCGATGGGTCGAATGGCCTGCTTCCACACTGTAGCGATTCTATGATGATAAGTGCAGAATTCTTAAATCAAGAAATTTCTTGACTGGGAGCCAACACAACTCAGCAAGCCCAGAGGTGAGAGGGGATTGGAACTTGCTGTGAGTTAAGTCACAAGCAGAATTATAGATATCTTCAAGAGGGTCAATATGAGAGAACAGCCTGGAAAGCGTTGGAATGGTCAAGTCAAGAGGTACTGGAGGCATTGATGAGAGTTTCAGTATCAGATGAACTGAAACAGCGGCAAGGTGACATAGAAACAACCCAGTTTAATGATAGAATGGTCAGAAGCTCATCTCAAGATCAAGATGACACTAAGATTGTGAACAGATTGGCCTAATCTCAGATTCCAACCTCAGGGGGAGATGGAGTCCAAAAAAACCACAAGAAATAGGAACAGGAGTAAGTCAATTGGCCCCTCAAGCCTGCTCCATCATTCGATACGATCGTGGCTGATCCAACATGTCTCACGTCCACTTTCCTGCCATTTCCCCGTAACCCTCAATTCCCCAACTGATCAAGAATCTATCTATTTCAGCTTTAAATATACACAACAATTCTGCCTCTCAGCTCACTGTGGCAAGGAGTTCCAAATACACTCAATCCTCGGAAGAAATTCCTCCTCATCACAATCCTAAATAAAATTGTCATCCCTTTATTCTAGTCCTAGTCTCTGTCATGAGGAGAAACATCCTCTCAGCATTTACCCTGTCAAGCCCCTTAAGAATCCTGTATGTTTCAATGAGATCATCTCTCATTTTTTAAACTGCAGTGAGTACAGTCCTAACACGATCATAAGACAATCATCCCAATACCTGGGATAATCCAGTGAACCTTCTCTAAACTTCTGTTTAATCAATAATGGGATGTGCATGTTCATGGCGGGGCTAGCATTTATTATCCAACCTAATTGCTCAGCGGGCAGTTAAGAGTCAACCACATTGTTGTGGGCCTGAAGTCACATGTAGATCAGACCAGGTATGATGGCTCTTTCTTTCCCTAAAGGACATTTGTGAACCAGGTGGGTTTTTCTGACAATTGACAATGGTTTTGTGGGCATCCTTTGACTCTTAATTCTAGATTTTAATTGAATTCAAATTCCCATCATCTGCCATGAACAGAGCATCCCCTGGCTCTCTGGGTGATCTCACTACCTCTATCTCCTTCCATAAGACACTTCTGAAAAGATCCCTGATCAAGTATTTCATGATCTGACCTGACTTCTCCTTGGGTAGTGTAGTGTCGTACATGTTTTATAAGGCTTAGTCCGACAGCAATGTGGTTGACTTCTACTTACTTTGGAATTAGCTGGACAAACCACTCTGTTCAGCGATGTCCACATCACATGAAAAAATAAATTTTTAAAAGTGTAAACATTTTGCCACAGGCATGATTTTTCAGATGGCGGTGTTACCTGTCCTGCCTCACTAAGAATCAGCACCAATATTAGTCGCCTGGAGCCACTTCATGTTCTAAGGACCATTAACTGGCTGGAGATGGGGCCTGTACCCCTCATGCTGGAAGAATTTCTGTCTTAGAGTGCTGTTGGCCAGCCAATCATCCCAACATTGCCAGTTGCAGTAGTGGCCAGCACTGGACTAGAGGCAGTCCCCATAGTCAACATGCTGGGGTTCACGACCAAGGCAGTGCAGGAGGTCTCATAATGGGATTGCGAGGTGAAACCTGGGGAAGTGGGAACAGTCGAGAGGGTTTGCAGAATTTTGTTGAGAAGACTGAGACAGGGCATCTAGAAGAGGGGCAGACGTATAGGGGGTTAATGTCCTCCTCCAGTAGAGCACTGAAGTTAGGACAATTCTGCCCCTGCCATTCATGAGGCCTGAGGAGGCTTCCCTCCTGCCCCTGAACTACCTCCACCAGCCTCAAAAACTGAGACCAGACAGAAACAGCTCATAAGTGGTCATTCATTGCCATAGGCCTTGCCTGTCCCACTGTAACATTGTGGACAGGTTGGGGCAGGTAGAATAGTAGTGGCAAGGCCAACCAGGGAGTTTATGCACCCTGACCCCATCCACTGCAAAACCACAAATTTGATACGAATATTTTCAGTACAACTCACCAACATTTGGAGAATGGCTACTAATATACCTCTCATACAAGTATGTTCTGAAAGTCTAGTCTGTTTTGGTGAATTTTTGTAAAATTGCAAAGCAATCACTGGTCGCAACTAGCTTAAGGATTGTGTTGTGATGTTGGAGATGGAATCCACATTTTAATCCATTGTATTTTTCAGGGATATTTATAGCAGATTTACAGTCACATGTAACTATAGAATAACCTATTTAAAAACCCCTGTATTTCAATAGGATGTGATCCGCAGCATGAGCATCAATCCAAAGATTTCCTTTCCCTCTGAGGTTGACTTCATATTGATCAGCAGTTTTATCCGTGATGTGTGTCGTGTAGCTTTTGCCATGCAGACGCTGGAGCCTCCGCTTGATGTTGCCTTCACAACAGATGGTGAACTCTTCAATGAGAAAAAGTGAGAGTGGCCTTATATTTATCATAATGAACTAAACCTTAGTCTCTCCAGACAGCAAACAGCCTCCGATACATCTCGAGAAAGCATGAGCTAAGCAATGCGTCATTGCACAAAGTTGCTGCTCCATCTCGGCAGTGGCTAATCTTAAGGAGCACTGATTAGCTGTGAAACGCTTTAAGAACGTCTGAATGTGTAATACACTATTCAAATGCATGTCCTTTAAACAAACCTATCTTAATGTCACAGATGTTATGTTCATAAGAAGTCCATACCTTTCAAAAATTCATAAATAATGAATAGCGTCCTCGTCAAAGAGGGACTGTATCAGATAAAAGGTACTGCAGATGCTGGAGAATCCGAGATAACAAGGCGTGG
>JAHRHZ010000049.1:29130131-29140749 GCA_024137785.1 Ginglymostoma cirratum
AAGGGTCTAGGCCCGAAACGTCAAGTTTTCCTGCTCCTATGATGCTGCTTGGCCTGCTGTGTTCATCCAGCCCCACGCCTTGTTATCAAAGAGGGACTGTCCCCATTTTGGAAAAGGAAAGAGTCTTGACAGGTTAATATAACTTTTATACTTTAAAATTTTAATTGCAAATGCATCAGGAGTAACCAATGGGATAGTTTTGAGATACTTTATGCTGAAGTTAAAGCACATAGAACAAGGGGTAGTACGTTGGCATGGATTGGGAATTGGTTAATAAACAGGAAATAGAATGGGAATAAATGGGTTTTTTTCCGAGTGACAGGCAGTGACTAGTGGGGTACCGCACGGATCAGTGCTTAGACCCAGCTATTTACAATATATGTAAATGACCTGGATGAGGGAACCAAATGCAACATTTCCTGATGACATAACTGGGTGAGGTTAGGGATTATGTGAAGGATGCCAGAGATTTCAGGATAATTTAGACAGGTCGAGGGAGTGGGCAAACACATAGCAGGTGTGGTACAATGTGACTGAATGTAAAGTTACACACTAGTGTGAAAAACAGGAAGGAAGAGTGTTATTTATATGGTGGTGCATTGGGAAATGTGGATGTACAAAGAATCTGGGTGTCCTTGTACACCAACTGATTAAAATAGACAGGCAGGCCTGCAAGCAGTTAGGAAGGCAAAAGGTATATTGGTTTTCAGTGCAACAAGATTTAAATTCAGAAGTACGGATGTGTTGCTGCAGTTATACAGTGCCTTGATGAGACCAGACCTGGAGTATTGCATGCAGCTTTGGTCTCACTATCAAGAAAGGATATACTTACCATAGAAGGAGCTCAGTGGAGATCCACAGGGTTTGTACTGTAAACATGTAAATTTTTATCTACCTAAATTCCTAACTGTTTCTCGGCACTTTTTTTCCTTTTTTAGAAAAGGGAAAAACAATGCATTAATCTAATTGTTACTTTTTCTGCAATAAACTAGTCACCATAGTCCTACCAAAACATAGGGCTACTCTCTCATTAGAGGGACAGAGAGAGACAACTAGTGGTAGTTTATCCTGAGTGTCACCACACCTCAGGTGAAGGGAGAGGTTGAGAAGGAGAATCCGTCATAGTAATTTCAGCTACTGTGTCAGTTGGCATCACTGCATTGCAAACCAGCCGTCCAGCCAACTCAGCTAACTGTCCCTTTTTACTTATTCTGCAATTAAAGTAAAATTGGAAGGAAGCAATTCCAGAGAGCTACTGTTAATCATGCATTGCTAATTAAGTGGAGCATGTTACTAGTTGAGAGGTGAATTCTTTTGGAATAAAACTCCCATTTGTATCCCCATTGCTATTGTGCTTCTGAATTACTGTAGACATGTGAGGAGTCACTTAGACAGTCATGTTTTTCAATAATGTTTTAATTATTTTGCATTTTGATTTATTTATTCTTCAGATACTGACAGCATTTCTGGCAAGATCAGTATTTTTTATTTATCCCAAATTACCTTGAGCAGCTTGCTGGGTTAAGATTCAACCCCATTGTTGTGGACCTAGACTCCCAGCAAGGCAACAGATTTCCATCTTTGGAAGGCATTCGTAACAACAATCCAGCAGTTTCATGATTATTGTCAATGAGATTTTCATTATTTGATTTAAATTTTGCTGGCAGCTGTGGCAGAATTTGAACTCCTGTCCCCAGAGCATTAGCTCAGGCCTGTAAATTACTATCTCATTAACTTAACCATGACACTACAATGCCCCTATACAAACTGTCACTAAAATTTAAGTTAACCTTCTGATCTTTTTAGAATATTTTACCATCACAAATTACAGTAGAATAGAAAATAAAATAAATGCAAATCTTCCTGGGACATTATACTAAATTAAATGTGCTATATAACTGTTAACATAGAACATAGAACTGTACAGCACAGGAACGGGCTTTTCAGCCAATGAAGTTGTGCTGAGCATGATGCCAAATTACACTAATCCCTTCTGCCTGCCCTTGGACTATATCCCTCCATTCCTTGCATATTCATGTGCTTACCTAAAAGTCCCTTAAATGCCCCTATCGTATCTGCCTCCACCACCAGCCCTGGCAGCGTGTTCCAGACTCCTATCACTCCCTGTGTAAAAAAACTTGCCCCTCACATCTTCTTGAACTTTCCCCCCTCACCTTAAATGCATGCCCCCTAATATTAGACATTTCAACTCTGGGGGGAAAAAGATTCTGATGTCAACCCTATCTATGCATCTCATAATTTTATAGACTTCTATCAAGTCTCTCCTCAACGTCCGCTGCTCCAGAGAACACAACCCAAGTTTTTCTAGAATTTCCTAATAGCTCATACCCTTCAATCCAGGCAGCATCCTGGCAAACCTCTTCTACACCCTCTCCAAAGCCTCCACATCCTTCCTGTAATGTTGTGAACAGAATTGAACGCATACTGTAAGTGTAGCCTAACCAAAGCCTTAAAAAGCTGCAACACGACATCCTGACTCTTGTACTCAATTTCCCAGCCAATAAAGGCAAGCATGCCATACGCCTTCTTTACCACCCTATCTACTTATGTAGCTATTTTCAGGGAGCTATGGACTTTGAAACCCAAGATCTCTCTGAACATCAATGCTGTTCGGGGTCCTGCCACTAACTGTATATTTTCCTTAACATTTGATCTCCGAAAGTGCAGCATCTCACACTTACCTGGATTAAACTCCGTGTGCCATTTCTCTGCCCATATCTGCAGCTGGTCTGTATCCTTTGACAAGCTTCTGCACTATCAACAACTCCGCTGACCCATCTACATTTTCATCCAAATCATTTATATATATATATATCACAAACAGCAGAGGACCCAGTACGGATCCCTGTAGAGCACCACTAGTCACGGACCTCCAGCCAGAAAAACATCTTTCCACCACTACCCTCTACCTTCTAGGGGCAAGCCAATTCTGAATCCACGTGGCCATGTCACTGGTGGATCCCATGGATCTTAATCTTCTGGCTGAGCCTACCATGAGGGACCTTGTTGAAAGCCTTACTAAAATCCATGTAGACAGCATCCACTGCTCCATAAGTTATTGTTATTTTTATTGAATTGCATGGCTTGTGTATCTCCTGAATTGCTACTGGATTTATTAATGACAATCACATATCTGGCTAATTTGGAAATTCCCAGAATGTCTGTCACGTGATGCCTTAGCCTTTGATTTCCTAGAAAAGAAACCCTAGCTGTTTGTGTTATCTAACATCAGTAGTTACAGCGTCACATGTTATACTTCAGATTGGAGTCTGATGGACAGCTGGCGTGAAGGCCTGTTAGCTAACTACAAGGAAACCTGCCTTGCAGAGAATTGATAGGAGCCTTAAACAAGGGATCCACTTCCAGAGTATAGGAACAAGAGTAGGCTATTTAAGCTTATGGAGTTGCTCAATTAGGTCTAAATCATGGATTATGGGTCCGCTTCCAAAATTGTTCCCGTAATGTATCGTGTGCTTTTCATACATGATGATATTAGTCCTCAAGTCTTTACGAGGTAAAAAGCCATTTGTGCAATATTATTCTATAATTTGTCACTGGTTTGTTTTATACCATAGGCAGACCATTTAGCTATTTGAGCCTGTTTGGTTGTTCAAATAGATTTCAGCTCATGCTTATCTGAATTCCTTTACTTACTATTTCTTACAGAAAAGGGGTTTCTGCTGCACATTACAAAGTAAACCAGCAAGCAAAGTCCCAAAGTTTCTTGGCTTAGTCTTTTCATTGATGACACTTCATGAGCATCATTCCAAAGTTGAATTAACTAACAGCTGCAATACAAAATGGTAAAGACAGAATCCAGTATCTCATTGTTCTTGCTCTACAACTTCAAGACAAAATTGAAAATAAAAGCTCAGAAAAAACTGCTAGAAATTCATGGTCACACCTGAAATTCTTGGCCTTACATCAAATCTTTCCCTTTCTCATTAAGATATTAACATGCCATGCATTTCTGTAACTTTCTGGGATTTTTTATCGGATTCCCATTGTAATTTGTAATTGTTATAACCCTATAAAACATAGGTGCCAAAGCAGGCCATTCGACCCATTCATCTATGAAATCATGGCTGATCTGATAATCCTCAACTCTGCTTTCTTGACTTAGCACTGTAGCCCTTGATTCCCTTACCAATTAAAAATCTATTTTCTCAGCCCCGAATAATTTTAGCCAAGCAGCTTCCACACCCTTCTGTGGTGCAAAGAATTCCCGATTCACTGCCCTTTGACAGATAGAAATTCCTGCTCATTTCTGTCTTAAATAAGTAACCCCTTCCCCTGAGATTGTGCTGTCTGGTCGTACACTCCCGCAAGAGGAAACAACCTACCCCGTCAAGACCCCTAAGACCCTCATATGTTTCAATAAGTTATCCACTCATTCTTCTAAGCTTCAATGAGCCACTGAGTACAAACCCAACCTACTTAACCTCTCCTTATAAGACAGATTCAACCTGGTGAACCTTCTCTGAACTACATTCAATGCCACTTTATCTTTCCTTCAATAAAGGGATTAAAACTGTTTACAGAATTCTGGATAAGGTCTAACTGGTGCCTTGTATAGTTTTAGCAAGACCTTTCAACTTTTACACTCCATTCCCTTTGAAATAAAGGCTAACTTTCCATTTGTCTTCCCTATTACCTGCTGAATTTGGATGCTAGCTTTTGTCATTCATGCAAGAATACCCCCAAATTCCTCTGTGCCGTAGCTTCTTGCTGTCTTCATTTAAATAATTTTCAGCTCCTCCACCCTTCCTGCCAAAGTGCACATTTCCCCGTACTATATTCCATCTACCAACTTTTCATCTACTGACTTAACCTGTTGTATCCCTCTATAGACACTTTGTGTCATCCTCACCACATGTCTTCCCAGTGTTCTGGACCAGGCCAGAGCCCTTAAAGTATATTATGGAGATAGCATAGATCCTTACTTTTATATTTTTTAAAGGCAAGTGTAAGGCGCTGTGTTCCAGATACGATTTGAATGCTCCACCACCATGCTTTAATCAAAACACACTTTATTCTTATAACAGTTAAAATATAGTAAAAGAAAGAATTGGCATAACTTTATGGAAGTTATGATTCTCACATGCTGTCTCTCTTCAGTCCAGATGAAAGAAACAATTTGCCCCTTTAGATTTTTAAGAGAAAGCCTCGCAGTCTAAGATGTCATTCTAGCAGCCAGCAGAAAGCTTCTCCCTAACCGCCAGCAAAAATAAAAACCTTCTTGGGTCTGTGTGAGCCTGACCCTGCCCACTCATTATTTGAAACAAAACCTAGGGAGAACTCAAAAGCCATTTACCAACAGGTAGACAGGATGGTGAAGCAGGCATTTAGCATGCTGGCCTTCATTGATCGAGGCATTGAAAATAGGGGCTGGGACGTTAAGCTACAGTTGTATAAGTCGTTGGTGAGGCCGCACTTGGAGTATTGTGTACAGTTTGGTCTCCCTGTTACAGGAAAGACATAGTTAAACAGGAAAGTGTGCCAAGAAGATTTACAAGGATGTTGCCTGGGCTAGTAGGCCTGAGTTATAGGGAGAGATTGGCCAGGATAGGATTTTATTCCTTGGGACCTAGGAGAATAAGGGGTGACCTTATTGAGGTGTATAAAATCATGAGGGGCATCAATACGATGAATGCATATAGCCTTTTTCCCAGGGATAGGGAATTGAAAACTAGAGGTTTCAGGTGAGAGGGGAAAGATTTAAGAAGGACCTGAGAAGCAACTCCTTCATGCAGAGAGTGGTGCATATATGGAATGGGTTGCCAGAGAAAGTGGTTGAGGCAGGTACAATAGCTACATTTAAAAAACATTTGGATAGGTACATGGATGGGAAGGGTTTAGAGGGATATGGACCAAATGTGGGCAATTGGAACTAGCTGAGTGGGCACCATGGTCAGCATGGACCAGTTTGGGCTGAAGGGCCTGTTTCCACGCTGTATTACTCTATGACTCTATAACTATCTGTCTGAAGGAGACATTTTTGTACCACTGTGACAACACCCCTCTGCAAGAGAAACAGCACAGAACAGCTCTCTTAAAGGCACAGTACTTTCAAAGTATGTACTTTTGTGTCATCTGCAAACTTAGTGATAGCATATTTCACCCAACTCACTAATATTATCTTGTAAATAATTGTGGCCCAGCCCTGATCTGTGTAAAGACATAACAAGGTGTGGAGCTGGATGAACACAGCAGGCCAAGCAGCATCATAGGAGCAGGAAAGCTTGACGTTTCGGGCCTAGACCCTTCATCAGAAATGGGGGGAGGGGAAGAGGGTTCTGAAATAAATAGGGAGAGAGGGGGAGGCGGATAGAAGATGGATAGAGGAGCGAAGAGATTATGAGAGAGTTGCAGTGGGAGAGAGATCCCCTGAGGTTTGTCCAGAGGGAGAAGGGTAACCTCTTCAGGGTAGGCATCCCTAGAAGAGGCTTCGCAGTGGGGTTACCCTGAAGAAGTAACCCTCCTCCCTCCGGACAAACCTCAGGGGATCTCTCTCCCACTGCAACTCTCTCATTATCCCTGATCTGTGTAATTCTCTTTTTAGCATTAAAGTGTATCAAAACCTCGAGTCACTACCTTACTGTGCTTGCTATTGAACAAAATTGTTGACAACCTTTACTTTAAATTGTTCATTTTCATCTGCTCAGAAATGAGTGGAAATTTATGAATTTAACAGAGAATGTGTTGGCATTATTTTGCAAGGCACAGTTGGTAAATTACCACTTATGTGAACAAATTGTGAAACATGTAACAAATTAAAATTAAAATTGTATAAAACTAAAGGGCATGGTGAAAAGTCATATTGTTGGCAAGGCTTTTAGCTTTAAAAATTGCCTAGATCTGTACATGAAACTCACCTGCTCACTTAACATTTTCCCAAATACAGTAACATACTTCAGTTTCCTTCTCGATTCTTAAAATTGTTGTCGTAGCCACAAGCAGTGAGGATGTAAAAGAAAGAATTGTTCTTTCACAAACTCAGGACAACCCGAATTGCTCCACAACCAATGAAGTAACTTTGGACTTTGCTAATATGCAGTGCTGTAATGTAGGAAAATAAACCACTCAGTTTTTACATAACAATCTGTTTTAGTGGAGATGTTTGAGGAATAGGAAACAGCCAGGACACAGGCGATGATGGAAGGCCGTGAGGAATGTGGCTGCCCTGCTGTTTCTCAAATCATGCTGTGGTAGTTCTAACATCTAATCAGCATGAGAAATCAGGACTCCCAACAGTGTAAGCTGCATTTAGTACTTCACTTCAGTGTCAATGTAGGTTATGTGCTCCAGTTTCTGAGCTATCACTTGTATGAATATACAACTGCCTGACCAAGAGGTGATAGCACCACAACTGAATCAAGATTGACACCCAAACTACAGCAAAACATTCAACACATTGCATTTTAATGGAAACAAGAGAGAGAATGAAAATATTTACACAAGAGTACCATTCCTTCGCAAGTGTTTATTACACAGATTTATTGTTAGGCAGTTTTTTTTGCATAATTCAGACTGCACCTTCAGTGAATGTAGAATTTTAAAGTAAATAAACATTTTTTTCCATCCCTGCAGGTATCGTCGCAGCTATGACTCAGATTTCACTGCTCCGCTTGTGGTTTATCACATCTGGCCAGCCTTGATGGAAAATGACACAGTCATTGCTAAGGGAGAAGCATTCACGAAAAGAGGAGCTCTGGTGAGTTGGCCAAGGTGTTGAGGAACAGCTAAATGTAGATAGTTTAAAAAAAACCAACTGATTGTGGATTATAATTCTGACCCTCGCGTTTCAAATTGCTCCATGGATTTACCCCTCTGCATCTCCAGTCCCCTCCAGCCAGCAACTCCACCAAGATCTTTGCACTGACTGTCACATCCTATACTGCTCCAGTTCTGAACAAGAGTCCTATTGGACTTGAAACGTTCGCCCTGTTTCTCTCTCCAAAGATGCAGTAGGACCTGCTGAATTTCTCCAGGATTTTCTGCATTTGTTGCAGATTTACAGCATCCACAGTATTTTGCTTTTAAATATAACTTGTACCTATCAGGAGAACAAGTAAGTACTTCGCAACCAAGAACTCTAACTCTTGAACATGAATGTTGACCTCAGGCTTCTTTGAAGGGCAGATGGAAAGAAAAGACAGTTATGCTACAAACATTCAAGGAATAGCCAGTTGTGGAACAATAGATCACAGAAATTTTTGGTTAAGAGACAACCAGTGGAAGATTTCATGTACATTCCTGGAGAGCCTGAAAAAAGAAGGCAGAATCCATTGGGATTATTTGTGTTGGCTTCAGAGCATTGTTTCATACTGATAACAGCTTGGAAACCTGTGGCTAAGAGGATCTACTAAAATATTTTCCACTGAATGTCTTAAACCTGACCTGACGTTAGTGCCTCCATTATTGCAATGGAGGTCCGGGATTTAAAGCAGACTCCATGCTTGCATTTTGAGTCAGGGAGGCCCATTTCATTTGTTTTTAAATATAAAATCCTTGTTATATTTCTTTCCATAAAACTGGTGACTATTTTAAATAAAAATACTTCCTGTAATCATACAATTAAAAACCTTTTGGCATGAATATTTTCTGGGAGCTTTCACAGAATTGTACTTCATTCCCATAAAACAATAGAATTATTCCAACGTTATGGTAAAAGCAATGTTCCCGCTCATATTGTTGTTCCTGCACAGACACCTGAATGTTCTGTGTGGTATGTCTTAACCACAGCGGAAGTCATACAATGGAGTATGTGGGGTTTCTCAACTGCTGCATGGCTGCATGTGTACGCACCCTATAGGGAATATTGGGTGAAAATCTCCCCAGTTTTATTGGTTACTTTTGCATTTTTATTTACTCAGTGGTCACCAAGTAAAAGCCGAAGCAGAGGTTCCAGTCCAACCCGCTCTCGTTCCACCAGTCCAGCCCGTGCACTGGTAGGTTGTTTTAAAATGATGCTTGCTGTGACTCATACGTTACTCAGAGATGGTAGACTAACAGCTTTCAACTATCTGACATAGTTAATATAGATTTAATTGTGGTTTTCAAATCTAATTTCTTGAATTTACCTGAGCTGGGAGTGCCAGGGTTTGCAAGAATGGTTTGAACCACTGCTTTTGACTGGGATTGTAAATTGTGTTCTACATGTGAAACAGAAACATGTTTCTACAGGAAACATGTGACATATTTTAATTTTTTCATGGGGTGTGGGCATCATTGGCAAGGCCAGGATTTAGTTCCTTTGGTACGTAGAGATGATCTACCTTCTTGAAGGACTGCTACAGTCCTTGTCATATTTGTCCATTAACAATTTTCACCTAAGTTGTAAATTTTGTAACTCCTTCATTAAGCAGTTGAGTTGGCTGACAGGCAATCTATCCTCAATCTTCCTTTTCTTCAAATGGTTCTTTTGTGAAGTTTTTATGAAGTAGGTCACCTAGGGGTCAATCATCTATTGATTTTCATTAGAAATACAGAATGCGGAAGAATTATTTTATTTTGATATGTAACAAAAATATTGCTTTGAGTCAAAGTACTGTTATGTTCCCAGCTGATTTTATTACTGGAAAAGTCAGATTTCAGATTGATATCTAGCTTGATAGATCATGTTTTGATATTATTAAAAACAGTGGTGTTTCACTGAAACATACACACACATACACGGTAGAATGCTGCAGATTCGGTTTTAACAATAAAACAGAAATATATTACACAAAAGAAATGAAAATAACCAAGTTATTTACATATAACACCATTGAAAGATTTTGAAACATTCTCATCTATCCCAACACCATTGTTTAAAATACTTAAACACCACAGAGAATCCCTTCTGTATCATACCCATGGGTTTGGCTTAACTGTTTCTTTTAATCTCCTGTCACCAGAGTGTGGTAACCTCTACCTTGATTTTTCACACAACTGAGCTTAGACTTTGTCAACTTTTAGTGCTAACACAAACATTTGTCATCTGGACGTTCATACTGAAACCATACACTGAGGTAAACTGTTTCCAAACTTCTCCTTTCTTCAGGAGAATAGTTTTCATAGATCATAGATGCCATACATCATACAAGTCCATACCGACCTTCATAGCATCCCACACAGACCCATCCCCCGATAACCCACCTAATCTACACATCCCTGAACACTACGGGCAATTTAGCATGGTCGATCCACCTAGCCTGCACATCTTTGGACTGTGGGAGGAAACCAGAGCACCCAGAGGAAACCCACACAGACATGGGGAGAATGTGCCAACTCCACACAGACAGTTGCCCGAGAGTGGAATCAAACCCAGGACCCTGGTGCTGTAAGGCAGCAATGTTAACCACTGAGCCACCATATTAACTCCAATCAGGGCTTCTGCATACTGAAACCAAATACTTTCCAAACCACGGATCTTACCCCTGAGAAAACCAAAAACAATTTCTGACTCTTATAACCTGAAAGCAAGCTAATACTCCTCAATGTTTGAGATAACAAGGTGTGGAGCTGGATGAACACAGCAGGCCAAGCAGCATCATAGGAGCAGGAAAGCTTGACGTTTCGGGCCTAGACCCTTCATCAGAAAATCTTTTCTGAT
>JAHRHZ010000049.1:29141149-29178740 GCA_024137785.1 Ginglymostoma cirratum
TTCTGATGAAGGGTCTAGGCCCGAAACGTCAAGCTTTCCTGCTCCTATGATGCTGCTTGGCCTGCTGTGTTCATCCAGCCCCACACCTTGTTATCTCGGATTCCCCAACATCTGCAGTACCTATTATCTCTCTCTACTCCTCAATGTTTATTCTGTTTTGAGCACATAACAGTGCAAACAAATTCCCACTATCATCCTGGGACTCCCTGTCTCATAATGGCTTAGAAAGAAATCTTTGCTCCAGAAATGTTGACAAGTTAATCAATAAACCCATTTCAACAAACAGACAAAACCCATTTGTTACTTTTAAAGTGCTAATGTTTAAAATGCAAGATGCGACAGTGCTGCCATCAGCCACCTATCCTACTGACACTAATGGCATGATGAACTGTGAGCCTCTGATTGGTGGCAGCTCCTGATAGGCAGAATGTACCCCAGGGAAGGATCTGAGTCTTGAGGAAGATCAGATGGTAGTTGTTTATGTGTCTGAATGGCACTTTATTCCATTGGGTCTTCCCCACAGAACTGACGGTGGTTCTCAACTCGTTCTCTGTTGGGAGGGATCCCATTGACCTGGCAGAATCCAAATCAATATATCAGTAGGATTGAAGGATGCCACATATTATCTATGGGTTGTCCAATATTTCATTTAGAACAAACACATGTATACAAGGCTTTTGCAGAAAATAGGAAGAATGTATTAGTTTTGATGTAGATTCACCAAAATAGCTTAAAGAGTTAAATTATGAGAAGGTATATAAATTTGGTTTGCATTCCCCTGAGTTTATGTTGTTGAAGGATGATTGAATTAAGGTCTTTAAAATGATTAAGGGAGCCTTACTGATGCTTGCATTGGCCATCAGCACAGTTGCTAAGAAGCTGGTAATCTCATGAACTGCAAAACGTTATGCATAAAATTTTGTGACCTGCACTTGCTTGGCTTGATGCCACCAGGGAAAAAAAAACCTCTCAAAATCAAGACCGTAGTTGTTGAAAAGGCAGAGAACTCCACCTTGGAAGTAGAATACCCACAGAGGATGAGTGTTAATGCAAATTACTTGGACCATCAGCCATTCAATTGTTTTCGGGCTTTAATTTGCATTGTTGATATAATCCTCGAGATAACCATTTCAGGAAAATGATGGAACCAGAGAATGCTCCTAGCTCTAATATTTTGATGGAGGTTTTAGTAATGTCACATCAAATATGGAGGCCTCTTTTAGTTATCAGGCCCATCCATAGCACCCAACAAAAATTAATAACGTTCATTGATTTTTGGGTGAACTTGTTATTATGGTTCACCCAACATCTGTGAGGACGCTCCACCACAATCAATCAAAATGGTAATAAGTCCTTTGCCTTGATTTTGAGCTGTTATGCGTGGGTTTAATGATTGTGTCTTCTTGACTGTGCCCCTTGTGTTTTCTTTATTCGTTTCTTGTTTTGTGCAGTGAAAGTGAATGGTGGTTTTGTCGCTGCAAGATTGAGAGCTTACATTTTGTCTCGTGTTTTTACAGTCTTCTCGAAGCCGTAGTCCTTCCCCCATCAGACGAAGCATTAGTCCAAGTAAGTGAGAAAGCATTTTTAATGCAATGGTATGAAATAGTTGAGAGGTTTGTTAGTGAGTGCGTGATATATTCCTCAAAGCGATTTAGTGATTTCATTTAGTTGGTTGGTTCATGTGTTTCTGTACAGGATGTATTACACCATGTAGGTTACAAACTGAGATACCACTGCACTGATCTATGTTTAAGGATGGCGGCAAAATGCTCGAGCCTGGGACGCAAGGATTAGTGACGGCCCTCTGAGGCAGTATGACCAGGAGCTTGACAATTGACGTCTCTTTAGCAGAAGTTCCTAAAATGATTACAGAATGTTGGTGATGAGGGAGGAAGTGGGCAATTAAATGAACAAATTGAAGGTTTGTTCTAAGTTTCAAAGGTTTACTTCCATTTGTTTTTTTGAGGATTGTGATTAATTCCTATTGGTGAATTTAATCTTTTTGAGGGTGTGGTTTAATGTGCGTGTTTGATAATGCTCACTAGAAGAGCAGTTAAACAAACTGCATCAGATGTCCTATGTCCTTTGGATGTATCTGACTGATATAAGATGTAAAGACTTTTTAACTAGATAGAATGGCCTTGAAATTGCATATTTTTAGCAAATGAACACTTGAGCAAAGATAACAAACAAGTTATTTGATATAAATATATCTGAGGTGCTTGCAGGGGGATAATTAACCGGGTAATTGGCGGGGAGGGAGCATTTGTATAAATGGATGGAACATGTGTTAAAGATTTTGTGTCCAGTTCTCTCAAACATCGCTCTATGTTGGGAGAATCTGACTGCAAATCACCCTGCAATGAAATCATGCACTTATAATAGCAGAGTATTTGTAAGGTTGCTAGATGAAAAAGAGGGAGAAATAGTAGTGATGATAATGGTGCCTATGTTCATTTAAGCACCATGTTGCTGCCAAAATTGTGGGATTGTTGGTTGCTACTCTGGGTTGATTTCATCCCAAATGCCATGATTGGAATCATTAACATAAATAAAATGGACATCCATATCGCTTATAGTGTTCACTGTCTGTGGGTAAACAGGAATGTTGGAACCAAAAAGGGTGTCTCCTGGTCAAGTTGTGGATTTTTGAACAGTGGATTTTTCACATGTTATGACTGTCACTAAGCAAGTGTTAGGACCACATGGTCTTAAAAATGTGAGCTGGGATACTATCAGCTGACAACCATCAGCCCTGGCTCTTTTTGTGAAGTCAGGAAAAGAGAAATGCCAGAAATGCACAATCCTCCTTTCAACTGTTTGATTATTAGTGGAAGGGGAAGAGTGGAGCCCTGGCAAAGCTGACCACCCCACCCCCACTGCCCCCACCACCCTGCCCCCCAAGTCCCCCACCCTCTGTCTACCTGGGATATGTCATCCTGATTCCCTCCTAGCTGCATGAACTTTGGAATAATAATCATTTGTAAAATGTTTTTTTGAAAGGAGGTTACATGTAGTGGAAGGAGCTGCTAAAATGAATGCAAACTAACTACCTACTTTTCTGGAAATACTCCTGCTTTGTGCAGCACGCTGCATTTTTCTTACTGTTAAACTAAATGCAATTCCAGACAGAATCTTACTATAATGTTGCAGCTTTAAGACATTATGTGGGCAGACATAAGCCCCGTACAGTGCAACTGGAGACTAAAGCAGTTCAAACTGTCTTTTGTGTGGTACCACCGAGTTCTAAGGAAACATGTTGATTGAGATAATTGCCAGTTTCTCATAGTTTCAGGCAGAACATGAGGTAGAACATCAAATATGGCATTACAGTGGTTTTGCAATTTATTTATTGGTTAGTGTTTTGTCACGACATTGTCAGATACAGACGGACTGGCTCTTGCTGTAGGAATGCCTGTTAAGGTGAACTTATCAGAAGTAGTTCCGAGAGTGGTACTTCCAGTGACAAAACTGACTGAGATCATCCAGTATTCCGAACACAACCATGACAGATTCATAGTGAGACACCTCCAGTCATAACGTAGAGACAATACAAATCAGTGCCATCTGAAGAAATCACAAAATCCATTGCTGGACAGACAGTTTAATTTCTTACACTTTGTTTTACAATATTCTCAAATCTTGTCAGAAAAACGTATAGGAGGCTCAGAGTCTATTGTCTTTGATGCTGTTTCTTCCAGATGAATGAGGTTTATTGCTGCTGCAGACTGAGAATAGCCTGGAACACTGTCACAGAGTGTGTATTTCACTGGAGCCGGACCTGCGACCTGAAGGGTCATCCTGCTCGGGCCGTCAAGGTGACAGCTGCTCCAGATTTTGCATGCAGCTGGCTGCTTCCAACTGGGAACCTGTGTGGGATCCCTCAGTCCTCACCCTACAATTGTATCAAGGCTGTTATTGATGTAGCTCATGCCAGATCACACCACTTCCTCTCATGCTCCTGTGATGAAGTCCGTGCTACAGACCGAGCAGTAGGCTTGGCCGATACAGCTGGCCTCCCCCAGGAGTAGGGAGTTGTAGACTGTACAGATGTTGAACTGAGAACTCCATTTCATAATGCAGCTGATTTCATCAACAGATTAGGTTTCCATTTCATCAATGTACAACTCACTTGTGATCATCAGTACTGTAAAGCCATAAGGTATAGGAGTAGAATTGGGCCATTTGGCCAATTGAGTTTACCCTGTTGTTTGAACATGACATACGTTTATCAGCCCCATTCTCCTGCCTTCTCCCTGTAACTTTTGATTCTCTTACTAATCAAGATCCTATCCATCTCTGTCTTAAATACACTGAATAACCTGGTCTCCACAACCCTCTGCAGCAATAAATCACATAGAATCACCACCTTCTGGCTCAAGAAATTCCTCAACTCAGTTATAAAGGGTTGTCCCTTCACTCTGAGGCTATGCCTTGGGTCCCAGTCTCTTCTTCTAGTGGAAACATCTTCTCCGTGTCCATTCTATCCAGGCCTCTCAGTGATCTGTAAGTTTCGATGAGAGAGGTGATCTCATCCTTCTAAACTTCATCAAGTACAGCTTCTCATAGAAAAACCCCTCATCCCTGGGATTGCTCTTATGAACCTTCTGTAGACCCCTCCAATGCCAGCACATCCTTCCTTAGATGCGGAGCTGAACACTGCTTGCGAAAGATGTTTCCAGAACTGGAGGGTTTGAAATATAAGGAGAGGCTAGATAGGCTGGGACAATTTTCCCTGGAACATTGGAGGCTGAGGGGTGACATTATAGAGGTTTATAAAGTCATGATGGGCATAGATAAGGTGAATAGCCAAGGCATTTTTTCAAAGATAGGGGAGCCCAAAACTAGAGGGCAGAAGTTTAAGGTGGGAAGGGAAAGAGTGAAAAGGACCCGAGGGTTATCTTTTTCAAGCAGTGGCGGGTGCAGTTATGGAATGAGCTGCTAGAGGAAGTGGTAGAGATGGGAACAATTACAACATTTAAAAGACACTTGGACAGATACATAAATAGGAAAGGTCTAGAGGGATATGGGTTAAACGCAAGCAAATGGGAATAGTTCAGTTTAGGAAATCTGATCAGCGTGGTTGCGTCGGACAGGAAGGTGACTATATTACATTCCAAATGCAATCTGACCAGACCCTTATACATTCCTAGATGTACATCCCTGCCCTTGTATTCTAGCCCTCTTGAAGTGAATGCTAACATTGCATTTGCCTTTGTAACCACCAACTGATGTTAACCATAAGAAAATCCTGAACTAGGCTTCCCAAGTCCCTTTTGTGCTTCAAATTTCCGAAGCCCTTTCCCATTTAGAAAATTATCTACACCTCTATTCTTCCCATCAAAGTGCATAACCTCACACATGCTCATATTGTATTCCATCTTCCACTTCTTTGCACACTCTCCTAGCCTGTTGAATTCTCTGCTTCCTCAACACTACTTGTCCCTCCTTCTATCTTAGTGTTATCTGCAAACTTAATAACAATGCCGTCAATTCCTTTGTCAGATTGCTAATCTAAACGTGAAGAGTTCTGATCCCAAACCATACCCCTGTGTAACTCCATTAGTTGCTCACTGCCATCTTGAAAAAGACCCCTTTATCCCTATTCTCTGTCTTCTGCCTGTCAGCCAATCCTCTATCCATGCCTGTATCTTGCCTGTAACACCACAGGCTCTTACCTTGTTTAGCAGCCTCCTGCATGGCACATTGTTCAAAGGCCTCTGGAAATCCAAAAAGATCATATCCACTGGCTCTCCTGTGTCTTACTTGCTCATTACCTCCTCAAAGAATTCTAACAGATCTGTCAAGCGTGACCTTCCCTTTAGTCGGCTGTGCTGACTCCGCCCTATTTTACCATTCACTTCCAAGTATTCTACAATTTCATCCTTAATAATGAACTCTGAAATCTTACCAAGGACTGAGGTCAGGCTAACTGGCCTATCGTCTTCTGTCTTCTGTCCCCCTCCCTTTATAAACAGAGTTGTTACATTAACCACTTTCCCATCCTCTGGGATTCTCCCTGACTCTAGTTATTTCTGAAGGAATACCACTCAATGCCTCTACAATCTCTTCAGCTAAGTCCTTCAGAACCCTGGGGGAGTAGTCCTTTCTGTCCAGGTCATTTATCCCCCTTTAGACCATTCAGCTTCTGCAGTACCTTCTCCCTTAAAAACGGCCACTACACTCACCTGCCCATGACTCTCTTGAAGTTCTAGTACACTGCTGGTCTCTTCCAGGTGAAAACTGGTACAAAGTACCTATTCAGTTCCTCTCCCATTTCTTTGTTCCCCATTACTACTTCTCCAGCCTCATTTTTCCATGGTCCAATGTCCATTCTTGCCTCTCTCTTACCTTTTATATGTTGAAAAAAGCTCTCACAATCTTCTTTTATGTTACTAGCTTTATTATATTACTATCGTCATATTTCATCTTCTGACATCTTATTGTAGTTTTTAGATGTCTTCTGTTGGTTTTTAAAGGCTTTCTAATCCTCTGGCTTTCCACTAATCTTCACTACATTGTTTATATATTCTTTTGCTTTTATGCTGTCCCTGACTTCTCTTCTCAGCCGTGGTTGTCTTGTATGTTTCTTCTTCCTTGGGATGAATTTCTGCTGTGCATCCTGAATTACCCCCAGCAACACCTGCCAATGCTTCTCCACCATCTTCCCTGCGAGGCTTCCCTTCCAATCTGACCAGCTCCTCCCTTGTGTCTTTGTTGTCACCTTTACTCAGCTGTAATACTGTTACATCTGATTCCAGCTTCTTCCACTCAAACTGCAGAGTGAATTCTATCAAGTTATGGTCACTGCCCCCTAAGGATTCGCTTTCTTAAGTTCCCTAGTCAAGCCTGCCTCATTACCTGTTCCCTAATAGGCTCTACCACAAGCTGCTACAAAACAAAAACCATCTCATAGATATTCCACGAATTCCTTTCCTTGAGATCCTCTACCAACCTGATTTTCCCAATCTTGCTGCATATTGTAGTCCTCCATGATTATTGTAATGGTGCTTCTCTTGCTTGCCTTTTCTATCTCCTGATTTATTTTCTGCCCTACTAGGAGGCCTGTACATACCTCCCATCAGGGTCTTTTCTCCTTTGCCGTCCCTCAAGTCTACCCATACAGATTTGGTGTCTTCTGACCCTATGTTGTTTCTTGCTATTGATTTAATTTCATGTCTCTCTAACCAGGTAACCGTGTCCCCTTGCCCATCTAAGTGTCCTTTTGATTGAGCACATAGCCTTGGATATTTAGTTCCCAGCCCAGATCCCCTTGCAGCCACCTCTCTGATACTTACAACATTGAACCTGCCAATTTCAACCTGTACTACAAGCTAATTTACCTTGTTTTAAGTACAACACCATCTGTGCTGTATTGACTGCCTCCCCCTTCTCATTGTTGTCCCCTTATCTATGGTGTCTGAAGTTAGATTCCTGAGCCTTTCCATATTCTGTGCTTTCAGTTGTTCTGGAAACTTTAATAACCTTTCCTGAGCCTTCCCGCCTCTTTTAACTAGTTTATAGTCCTCGTGACCACCTATTTAGCCTTTCTGCTAAGATCCTGTTCCCAAATCAGTTCAGATGAAGCTCATCTCAATGGTCCAGTTCCTTCTTTTCCCAGTACTGATGCCACTACCCCACGAAATGGAGCCCCACTTGCCCACACCACTCCTTTAGCCACATGTTTACTTCCCTAATTATCTCTATGCCAATTTGCATGTGGTTTGGATAATAATTCAGAGATTATAAACCTTGAGAGTTCTTTAATTTCTTCAAATTTTCCTTTTCATTAATTTTGTTACTAATTCCTGATATTCCCCAAACAGGACCTCTTGCCTCTCTTGTTGTTGCCATCCTAGAACACAGTGCAGTAGTCAGTTTTCCCATCCTCCCTACAGTCTTTCTCCTCATCCACACAGGGAGCACATACCTGTTGGGCAAGGTCAAGGGCTCAGGCTCTTCCAGTGCTAAATTCAGGATCCCTCTACCTGTCTCGCTTGTAGTGGATAGTCAGGCTTTTTCCCAGGGTGGAAAGCTCAACTACAAGAAGGCATAGTTTCAAAGTAAGAGGGGGAAAGTTTAGGGGAGAAGTGTGGGGACAGTTTTTCCACACAGAAGGAGATGGTCCAGGTGTAACTCCTTGGACTTGTACACCTTCCCAGAAATTTATTCACTGATCTAGCAATCTAAAGCCCTCCCTTCTGTTTGAAATCTTCAGTCATACAGATCTCTTCTATCTGCCTATTCCTAGACTAACAAGCACATGGCACCAGGAGTAATACAGAGAATCAAACCTCTGAGATCCTGCTTTTTAATCTGCTAAATTCTTGTTGCAGGAGCTCATCCCTCTATCTAACTGTGTTTTTTGTCTGAATGTGAACCATGACCTCTGACTGTTCACCTTCGCCCTTCAGAATACCTGCAACCATTCAGTGATATCCTTGACCCTGGCCCATGCAACATACCATCGTGGAGTCATGTCTGTGGCTACAGAAATGCTCTTCTATACCCTCTGTATTGAATCTCCTACTACTGTAGCTGGCCATTTCTTTCTGTTCCTCCTACATGCAGCTGGGCTCTGGCTGCCCTTCCCAATGGAACCATCACTCTCACCATTTTCTAATACAGAACATTTCTTCTTGAGCAAGAAGAACTCTGGGGCTTTGCTGACTATCTGCCTGCTATCTTTCTTCTGAGTAATGGTCGACCATTCTCAATATGGTGCACTCTTCCCAGAATGCCACACGGTGGCACCAAATGCAGGACACTCTTCCCAGAATGACTCACGGCAATGCTGAACACAGGGCACTCTTCCCAGAAAGGTTTAATTGCAAAAATATGCTTTATTCACACACACAATATTTCATCACCAGAACTTTCCAACAAGCACAAAGACATTACTTGGCTGGTGGTGAGAAAGACACTGCCGTGTCAGATCTTTCATGTGCGCCCAGTTAGTTTGCACCACAGCATGCTGCCCTCGGAGTGGCTGCTAGGAAGTAGAGACTGTCACACACTTTCTGCTGGAATGTGCCTCAGCAAAGGAAGTCTGGAGAGAGATGCAATGGTTCTCATCGAGGCTCGTTCCGAGCAGCTCTGTATTACAGGTCTCTGTGTTCAGATCTGTACAGTCTTTGCATACGGAATAAAAAAACAAACATTGGGGTTTGACTTTCTCAATAGTTACAACAAATCCAAAAGCTTCAGTCTGTGTCTCAGCATGTATTCCTGGATGTTGGAATGTGCCAGTCTGCAACAGTCAGTCAAGGTCAACATTTTACACATGGAAACCACTATGTTTTGGGCAGACCAAGTAGCATCTTTCAGCAAGTTAATGGTCCTCTAGATGCAGTTGATGGTTTGTCACAGTGTGCTGTCTGGGAACAATGCTTAGAGAACAGAGTACTGCATGATGGAGCTGCTCAGAATGAGCCTCGACAAAAACCATGCATCTCTCTTCAGGCTTCCTTTGCTAAGGCACATTCCCAAAGGAGATGTATGACAGTCTCTGCACCCTTGCAGCTGCTTCAAGAGCGTGCGGTGGGCAGACCGATCGGGTGGAGATGAAAGATTTGAGGGACCGTGCCCTTCTCACCACCAGCCAAGCAATGTCTTTGTGCTTGTTGGGAAGTTCTGGTGATGACACATGCTGCAAAATGACTTTGACAGTTTGCTGTGGGAACAACCCCACAGGATGCACCCTCTCCTTCCCCGTAAAGTCTCGAGGACACCACGTGCTGACCACTTCCTCATGGACGTGTGGTCAAAGTGTTTCCACAAAAGACAGGTGATACGGAATGGTCCAACTAACTGCAGTGTTCTGCAGCAATAAGGCCAGTCCGATCCTTCTCAACACTGGGGACAGGAAAATCGCAGTACGCAGTGACACTTCGTGTTTGCATACTGAGGGGCTACACAATGCCTCACTGTGCTGCTGAATGCAAGATACTGTAGCCGGACTGCTTCACTGCGATGCTGACTGCAGACACTCTGCCTAGATGATGAACTTCTTTGCAGCCTTCCTAGCCAGTGCTGACACAATGGGCCGAATGACTTCCTTGTGTGCCATAACAGTTCTGAGATTCTATAACTTAAAGCATTTGGTTTGATTAGCTCAACACAATCTTCCTTTACGTATATGCACTTGTTATACTTGAGCCTCTCCAAATGCCTGTTGATTTGTTTTTCCTGATTATTGTTTCTAAAACTTATTCACTATGAACATCAAACTTACCAGCCTGTAATTGTCAGGACTGTGCTTGTACCCTTTCCTGAATAAGGATGTCACTCTGCAATCCTCTGTCACCTTTCCCATATATAGGGGAGTTTGGGAGATGATATCAAGCCTTTCAGCCACCGTCACTTTCACTTGCTTTAGGAACTTGGGGTGTAAACTTTTCTGACCAGATGACTTACTCATTCTTAAGCAGAGCCAGTCTTTCTAGGACCTTCTCTCTCTCAATGTTTTTCGCCATTTGATATTTCTGTTTCTACTGATACTTTCTCATAATCCTCTTCTTTATTAAACACCATTGAAAATTAGGCATTTTCTCAAAAAATAGCTTAACTTTAATTTACAAAATGTTTATGACAGTTCAGTTGACCCATGTATATAACTTGTAAGGTTTACTAATTCTTTTTTCTGCTTATTTAGGACGCTGAAGAAATTGAAGTTTTAGAATTAACAGATTGATGGACTTCTGAAAGCTTCCTGTGATATCAGGAATTTAATCGGCAGAAGTTGATTAATGTGAAAATTTTCTGCATGTTCTCATCTTCTGAGAAAGGAATCCTCTTTTTTGTGTGTTTTTTTGTGCGTGTCACTTAATTGTTGTGAATAATTAAATACATTCCTTGTACAATATCAACCTAAGAGCTATGTTAGCAGTCACATATACTTAACAAGACCCATCGATGAATATTCTTAAATTCTTGAACACACTAACACAAGCAATGAGACAACTAGGAAGTGTGTCAAATATTTGGCTTTGCAAGTAGGAATGTTAAACACAAAAATAGGCAAGTTACATTAAACATTTACAAATCTCTGGTTAGACCTCAGCCAGAGTTGTGTACAGTTCTAGGCATTCCACTTCTGAAAGCGAGAATTTTACCGTGATGGTATCGGTAACTTCAATTATATGGAGAGATTGGAGAAAGTAGGCTTTTTCTCCTTAAAAGGGAGACCTGATGGAGACATTTGAAAGGCAGTGAGTACAAAGGAATCAGTTGGAAATAGGCCAACAGTTTGAGGCCAATAATTTAAAATGATTGTGTGAAGAAAGAATTCTCCTGATTTCCTCACTGGTTCAGGTATCAGAACGTTATGAAGAGCTGGAAAATACTCTCTGAAGGGGTGGTGGGACCAGATTCCATAGAAACTTTCAAAAGGTAATTGGACATAACTTGCCAGGCTATGTGAACAAAGCAGGTCAGCAGGACTAAACTGAACAGCGCTTTGAAAGAGCTGGCATGGCACAAAAGCCCAGAGGGACTACTCTGGTGCTGCAGGATACTGTGCTTCTAAGGTTAAATGTGGGCAATGCATTCCTGAATTTACAGTGGCTGTAATTGCAGAATACATTAATAGGGCACGGAAGGAATTTTGGAGAAAGAACACAGCTAAAACAAACCCCTTTAATTTTAGAAATTACAAAGCATTCTTTCAAAATCCTAGCTATTTTTTCACTCTTAAATGATGCAAACTGAGCACAATATTAACTGAAAATAAAATACTGCAGATGCTGGAAATTTGAAACAAAATCAGAAAATACTGCAAACTCTCAACAGGTCTGGAAGTGTCTTTGGAGAAAAAGTTTTATTATTACTTCAATTCAAAGACTCTGAGTTGGAACTGTAAAAGAATTAGTTGTAATGAGAGGTCATTGACCTGAAATGTTAGCTCAGCCTTCCTGTCTCCACTGAAGCTTCTTGACCTGTTTAGCATCTCTGACAAATTCAAGTAGGTTTTTATTCTATTGGAACCAGGGTCATCGATACCCGACTATGGTGCTGAATATAACACACAGGTAAAATAGTTTCATGTGTTAATGGAATCTGAAATGTTTGAAATCATTCAGAGTTTTACAATTATGTGGAATTTGGTTGTATAATGACTGTTCAAGGAGTACAACACTGTTTGTTAATTCTTTTAATTATATTATAATTATCTTACTTGATAACTTGTAATTAAAAACACATTTGGTTACACAACTATCAGCGACCCAATAGAATCAAAAAGCGGGAACTTTTATTCTGCAGCAGGAAAATATTTTATTTGCCTAGATATTTGGTTAAGGCAGCAGAATTATAATTTAGCTGATTTTACCAGATTGTTCTGATATTACCTTCTATCAGTGGAATGTAATGAAAAGCATTAATAATACCTTACTTACAGGCAAACTGTTTTCTACTCATTTCTATGTAACATTCCATCCCGTGTTTCTCAAATTCCATCACCAAATTTTAAGATTGAGGCCTTTTTCCAAATATTCTCCTTCTATTTCAATGTCATAATCCCATTTCATAATACAAAGACCCTACTTTATACATCAGCATTTCCCCTGATTTCTACTGGTCTTTTGAAAATGTTTTATGCGAGTACTGTGTAATCTTACCATAAAAGCTTTAGCAGTGCAATGATCACTATTTTGTGGCACATCAGTCCAAACAATATTGAGAGAACAGCTAGGGATTAAAAGTTCACAGTTAACTTCAATACTTTGACCCTCAAGCTTTGGTAAACATAGTATGCAGCTGTGAGTGTATATGCACATGGTTTAGCATTGGTACCTTCACTGTTTTAAAATGTTTTATAACCTGCACACAAGCACTTTATTGGAGATCAATACCATCTATCATTAGACAAACAGAATTCCTACCATAATCTGGTGATTGATTAATGTAATTAAAAGTAGGAAGCATTGCCACCAATTTTCTTTACTTATTCACTCCTTTGGTTTTTAAAAGCATTTATAATGTCAAGCACTCACAGAATTGAATTGAATGAAGCCTTGTTTTTTTGACTATAGGAAGCTGGGTTCAAACCCCACAGATAGGACTACAATATTCAATGCCTTTTGGCTGTTCAGGCTCTTCATCAAATGAGTTTGATAATTTGAAACCAGTAACTTCAGATGTCAGCCCATGTTATCAAATTGGCAGCTCCATATAGAAATGCTACAGAAAACAAATGATGAAAATGGGAAAATATTACTGTTAGAATGGAGTCACTTTGCTAAAATTAATGCTGAGGCACATGGCTGGGACAGAATAGAAGGAGCTTTACTTTACAGCTGGGTCTGCTTGATCTGTGCTTAGTGCTAACACTGAGCGCTTAAAATGAGAAGGTGTTTCATTTCCTTACGATAATATTCTTCACCTTGACAAACACAAAGTTCATGAATCTTTTGAAAAGGAAAAGGGAATTATGAGCACTAAAATTTTAATATTTCATGGGAATGAACATGTCCCTCACCCCAATCCCAGGCCCCAAGAAGACTTTCCACATCAAGCAGATGTTCACCTGCACATCTGCCAATGTGGTATACTGCATCCGCTGTACCCGCTGTGGCCTCCTCTACATCGGGGAAACCAAGCGGAGGCTTGGGGACCGCTTTGCAGAACACCTGCGCTCAGTTCGCAACAAACAACTGCACCTCCCAGTCACGAACCATTCAACTCCCCCTCCCATTCCTCAGACGACATGTCCATCCTGGGCCTCCTGCAGTGCCACAATGATGCCACCCAAAGGCTGCAGGAACAGCAAATCATATTCAGCCTGGGAACCCTGCAGCCCAATGGTATCAATGTGGATTTCACAAGCTTCAAAATCTCCCCTCCCTCAACCACATCCCAAAACCAGCCCAGCTCGACCCCGCCTCCCTAACCTGTTTTTCCTCTCACCTATCCCCTCCTCCCACCTCAAGCCCCACCCCCATCTCCTATCTACTAACCTCATCCCTCCCCCTTGACCTGTCCGTCCTCCCTGGACTGACCTATCTCCTCCCTACCCCCCCACCTACCCTCACCTTTACTGGCTCCATCCCCGCCTCTTTGACTTGTCTGTCTCCTCTCCTCTATCCATCCTCTATCCGCCTCCCCCTCTCTCCCTATTTATTTCAGAACCCTCTTCCCCTCCCCCATTTCTGATGAAGGGTCTAGGCCCGAAACGTCAAGTTTTCCTGCTCCTATGATGCTGCTTGACCTGCTATGTTCATCCAGCCCCACACCTTGTTATCTCAGATTCTCCAGCATCTGCAGTACCTCTTATCTCTGATACAGTTTTGTTGCTTTTTTACCCCCAACACAACTTTAACATCTGGAGAAAGAATATGTCCTGGTGAATATGCATCCTGTACTTGTTACCCTGTGATAGTCAGTCATTTAAAGATCCTGCAGTCAAAGTATTTGAAAGAACAGTAATGTCTGACAGTTCAGGAAA
Organism: Ginglymostoma cirratum; assembly: GCA_024137785.1. Taxonomy (NCBI): domain Eukaryota; kingdom Metazoa; phylum Chordata; class Chondrichthyes; order Orectolobiformes; family Ginglymostomatidae; genus Ginglymostoma; species Ginglymostoma cirratum. Next base: position 29,155,593 of record JAHRHZ010000049.1, read on the forward strand.
GTTGTCTTGTTCCACCGGTGTACATAAGGCCTAGATGATGTACTGTTGGCTTGCGTGGACAATCCCTGACTCACAAACACTATCCCTCCAGAGGTAACAGCTTCATAGCAATGATTACAAAATGAACAATGCATACATTCTTAACTTTTACTTCTATCTGTTGTATTCAAAGAGAAGCATTGCTGTCTATCCTCCTGCGGGAGGGAAGGAGATAGCTTTATTAGCCTGGAGTGCATTGTTGACACACAGATCCCAAAATTATTCTCTAGTTGTTAACCATAGTGATTCAAATTATACGTTCCCTTAAAGATTTTACATTTAGCAGGGTTCATAACCAGATGCAGAACCATATTTTGCTCATGTGACATTCATATTCACGAATTTTGAATTTTGTACATAAGTACAATCTACTTTAAACTGTAGCATTGCATCCAATGTTTTGGTTAATACTTGAAAATAATGCCAAATTTTTTTATGGTGTGTGCTTCCTTTTTTTCAAAACATTTTTGTTTGTGAGGCATAAGTATTAAATGCTTTTTTATAATGCGTCAAATGATTGCATGTTTTGGTTTCATTATATGTATTGTGATCAATGAAGTAAAGTTATGTCGCGATTCCATTAACTATTATGTGATAAGACATGTGTTTGCAAGAGTGTAAAATAATTCCTGCAATTACAAACCTTCATGTGATACTTGGAAATAGTAAGGGTTTTGGATTTAAGTTACTTACCCCTGTTAGTGATGAGGTGCTGAAGCTTGGGTCGGCTCAGTTTCTCCTTGCCTTGTACATGATAATACATCTTGGAGGCAACTCCGGCGCACAGGGGCTTTGCTCATGTACTAGAGCATGAAAACTATGTACATGATGGCTAATTTTGATATTGTGCCTCAACAATGCTTATAGATACTCCTCACTATATGAGTGCTGCATAGGAATCTCCCTTCTTATCTGGGGATGAGAATTCTATTTTTGATCATAACAGAGGCACAATGAGGCTGATTTTCACAGACTGATGTCTTGTGTCTAAAGACTTTGGAAGAGCATTCAGCTTGCAAGTATTTCAGACCATTTCTTAAGCGAGCACCTAGAGTATCTAATAAATGCCTGATTTAGGATTCCTCTGGGCTGTTGGTCTGCCTCATATGGAGGATATTGGACTCGCTCTACTCAGATTGGCCAAGCCGGGATTTTGTCTAGCCATGGCAGTGGCCAAAAAGGTAAGCTTGGTTTTTAAAAAAAATACAGAAGCAAAGATGAGCAGGAGTTCCACTGTCCTTTCCCTTCCCCCAACTGACATCACCCCTTCTCATTTCCCTGCACTGTTTCCCCAGCAGCTCTCTCAGTTTGCTTTAGATCAGATCTGTTTAGAAAGGAATTAAGGAACATACCAAACGTGTGAGGTGCATATCCTTCTTTCTGGACACCAGGGACTTAAAAGTTTAGAGGTTTGGGATATGTAACATTTGCATGAGTAATGAAATAAACTCCCAATAATTCCTGCTCAGTTCATTAACTAATGATGGCATGCAAATGTAACTGGATCTGTTCACTGTCATTATATAGAACACCCCATCCCTTCAGTAACAATCTTATATACTATGTATACATATATGAAGTGTTGTCTCATTTCCTCTCATTTTACAGCATTCATATTTCAGGTGAAATGCTTTTGTGATGGAAAGATAAAATATGATCCAGTTTTTCATCTTTAACTTATTAAACTCCATACTCTGTCAACAAACCAGAGAGGAGAGCTGAGCCTCAATATTCATTCTCTGCACCCACAGACCTCAGTTGTCTCCCAGGTCTGCTGCAGAGAGGAGTTGTTGATAATGCTTCAACTTTTCTCATTTACATATTTTCTAGATTTTTCTTTCTTTTGCTTCTTTATTTGTCCTAAATCTATCCTCTTTTTGGCTCGAATCTTTATTCCTTTTGTCATTTAACTTCTCCAGCTGTCTTCTTTGTACAGATCTTTCCTCTTATTATGTGAGGTTTAGTCACTTATACAGTCAGATGATTATAAAGCAGGGATTTCTCATTCCACTGGCATGAAGTCTTTGCAAGCATGGAGCAAAATTTGGGTTAAACAAGGAAAACAGAATATTTAAATGGAAATAAGCCAGTAGTTCGCACCTAGTTGAGGAAATTGGCAAAAGCTTTCTCTGCCCCATGAATGAAGGTGACAGGGGCATTACAGGGTCCAACAACATTCTCAAGTATTTGTAAAGTCCACTAGTTCCTGCTCAGAATGATGTCTTTTCAATGTCTTGTTCAGCATTTGAAAGCAGGTTATAACACAGGATAAAATCAAGACCACAAAATTACTTTTCACATCTGAGAGCTTGCCATGCTCCCTCAATCCTAGGTAGGAGGTAAGAGCCTTATGAGTCTTTGTGTTGACTGCCTGGTAATTGACACTTATCCTCAGTTTTCCATCTTTCTTCCTCATAAGGACTAAGGTGCAGGAGTATAGACTTGAGGACTCTCAAATAACACTTTGCTCCAAAGGCTTTGCAGCTAATCCTGACTTCTTTGCAGAGATGGAGTGAGATCCTGTAGGATCAAATCTTATCTGGATAGTCATCTTGAGTTACAATCCTGTGGCTCACCAGGTCGTATACCTGATGTTGTCATCATCACCTTTACTGAAAGTCATCCCTTACTGGGGAAGAGTAGAAACAAGATGTCTCCACCAAACAATCCCACTGTCCATGACGAATGCAGGTTTAAAGATACCGATGGGCATTCTGTGGGGGAGGCCAGATATCACTGAAGTTGGCAAACTGCATAGGTATCCAGCTTTTTACTCCCACACTGATGAGGGTAGCTCCCAGAGTTACAACAAGTAGAATTACAGAATCCATAGAGTTAAGAAAGAGGCAATTTGCCCCATCAAATCCGCACTGACCCTCCAAAGAGCATCCCAGCCTCGTACTCCATCCCTGTAATTAGCATGGCATTTAGCATGGCTAATCCACCAAACCTGCATATCTTTGGACTGTGGAAGGAGACTGGAGCACCCGGCAGAAACCCACGCAGACATGGAGAGAACATGTAAACTCCACACAGACAATTGCCTAAGTTGGGAAAGGAACCTGGCTCCCTGGCAGTGTGAGGCAGCAATGCTAACTATTGAGCCACCGCGCCAGCCTGTGAAAATTTTGCTACCTGTAACGTGGGGTACTCTAGCAATACCTGATATTAATCAATTGGAAGTGGCTGGCAGGAGCACACTTGGATTGGATACGGGACGTGGGGGCAATGAAGAGTGTGAGGGGCTATTAGGAATGGTGGGGGAGTGAGTCGGCATGGAGAGTATGTTAAATCATTTGAAGTTACTTTTCAAACACCCACACGGTGGTTCATGATTCCTCTGGCCCAAGTTCACAAAAATTGCTGGTGGCTAGGAGATATCACCCACAATGAAGCTGGCAAGATCAGGAATGCCAGGTGTGCACACACCCTTCCCTGTGTCAGTGAGAGTCAATGTAGGGGTTGGGGGGTGAGGATGTGAATCCTAGAACTAAGTCCCGTCCATAACTGATAAAAGTTCCTGGAATGTTACAGCCTGGTCTACTGATTCTGTTTGTCCCTTTGCAGGACTATGTTTCTTTGGGACATACTGAGTGATGTGATTTGAGGATACAAAAGCCAAACTTCAAAGTTTGCGAAGAGAAAGGAAGGGAAAGGTTTTGATTTTTCTTTGGACTTTCATAGAAACAAGCGGCATGAGTAGGCCATTTGGCCCTTCAAGCCTACTCCACTATTCAATATGATCATGAATGAAAGGATGGTTTATTTATTGTCACTCGCAGTTTACAATGAATAATATGCTAAAATACAGTGAGGAGCTTCTACAGTCATCACAATCTGGCTCCATTTTGAACAGTTTATCAGTAAAAAGGATAAAATGTGTAACTTTAAGAGAGTCTTGTGTTTTGAGCTGGCTCAACAATGGCACCTGTGTCACCACTTCTGCTCTAGCGGCTCACTGCTGCCTGGACTAGATCCACCAGTGTAGGAGTCACCAGTATTCGCTGCTGGCTCCACCTCACTGCTGCCACCAATGCAGATGCTGGGTCCCACGCTGAAGCCATACTTGCCCTCCAACTAGCAGTCCCCAGCTCTGCTGCCACCTCAATGACACCAGGAGGTCCAGCTCCGGGCATGCCACCCTGCCGCCGCCGCTGCCTCACCAACGCCAGGATTCTCCACACTTGGTCTACTGCAACCAGGAGTCCCTGGCTCCGCTGCCAGGCCAGGCCGCTGCTGACTTGCCAAGAGTCCTGCCCCAGCCGCCCTCCTTTGAGATATTGCCTTTGCCTGTGCCACTAACTTGAACAGTCTGCTGCCACTGCCTGTGATCCCTGGAGGAGCTTTGCTGCCACCGATGCTGCTGCCATCCCCGAACTGCAGGAGGACGTCCCTGCAACCACTGCTATCATTGCCTCCAGTTGCCAGAGAGGAGCCGGTATTCCGCTTATGGACCACTCTAGCTGCCATCCCAATTTCGCCGACCAACCTGCCACGAAAGGCTCCAAAGAAAAGAAAAATGAAGGAAAAAAATCAAAGAAAAAAGCTGAAGTAAAAAGAAACAAACAGAGAAAGGAAAAGAAAGTAAAAAGGAAGAAAAAAAAATGAAAGAAAGCACGTGGGGTGGCTGAGCCCCAAGCGAGAGCCCTGCTACTCCGTTGCCATCTTGCAGTAGGATCTGGCTGATCCTCTATCTTTTTGCCTTATTCCCACATTCTCCCTATACCCTGTGATGCCTGTAACATCTAAAAGTTTATCTACATCTTTCTTGAATGTATCGAGTGACTTGGCCTCCACTGCCTTCTGTGATAGAAATATCCACAAGTTCACTGCATTTACGTGAAAAGTCTTTTCCTCATCTCAGTTCTAAATTATCTATGCCATATCCTGACACTGTCCCCCAGTTCTACATTCCCCAAATAGAGGAAACATCTTTTCTGCATCGAGTCTGTCTAGCCCTGACAGATGTTTATGTGTTTCAGTTAGCTTCTCTCACCCTTTTAAATCCTCGTGAATACAGGCTCAGTCAAATCAATCTCTTCTTATAGGGCAGTCTTGTCATTCCTGTGACAATCTAGTCAACCAACACTGTTATCCCTCTCTGGCAAGTATGTAAGTTAAAGATGTAATCATGGATTATAAATTTTTTTATTCTTTCATGGAAAGTGGATATTAATGGCAAAGCCAATAATTGTTGTACATCATCTTCTATTGAGTGGCATGCTGAGCCATTTTGTAGGGTAATTAAGAGTCAACTACATTTCTGGAGTCACATGTAGGCCTGACTTCGTAAGAATGGCAGACTTCCTTCCTGAAAGGACATTAGTGAACGAGATAGGACTTGTTGGGGCAAGTGGCCTATTTCCACACTGGGGATTCTATGAGGTGTTTATGATAACTGATCGATAGTTTCATCATGGTCATGCTGACCAGCTTTGCTGGCACCTTCTCTCCATATTTTCTAATATTAGATAAGGTACCTTTGGTGTAGAGCCTCACCTTCATGGTTTGTGAATGGTAAACATTACCTGCTATCCATCATTGGAAGCAGAGAATCTATGCTAGGGGCACAACTTCATTACACTGCCCTGTGGTGTAAACTTCTGGAGTTTTATTTGATTATCGCTGAGGGAGGAGTTTGACAGCCATTGATTTTTCACAGGGGTTTACCTAGGATTGATTGGCTTCCTGAGGAATTGAGTGCATTAGATTGGGTGCATGAAAAACAAATTATTCAACTTAATGATTAGAATTACATTCTCCACTTCTGAAAAACCCCATGTTCCAACCAAATGATCCGCAGCAGGAGGGATGTGAAGGTGGAGCTTCTTGTCCAGAGTTGGGGACACAGCCACTGCTCCACATGACCTTAAAGTATCTGTTAGTTAACTTCTTTGGACATGTTATGTCACATCTCCACAGCAGGTGGTACTTGAACCCAGATCTTTCTGCCCAAAGGCAGATAGTTTATCACCCTGTCACAGTAACCAACCACTATGATGTTTTGAGTATAATTTTGTACTTCAGCAGCTTTGCCAGAAGATGTCAGTGTTGATTCACAATTGATATTATACTGCATTACTCCCACCACCACCCCCCTCCAAAACAGTCCCCAACATTCTTCAGTAACCACGATCTTTACTTATTTTCAAAACAGCAGCATGGCGAGACAAATCAGATTTAATCATCACTGCATGTGCAAAAAAAATTGTTTAAAATCTTCTTTAACAACAGAGGCTAGAAATAGAATTAATTTACAAAAAAACACGAGCTTTGATTCTACTTACAATTTCCAACCATAAAATTTAAACTTTGCCATCTCAATTTTCAGAAAGGAAAGCTGAAAATAGGAGACATTCAAAAGACTTTTACCCCACGCAAATGTTTTTGTCAAAGTATAGAAACCTATTCCACAAATTAAGAACAGCTTTCAAATAACATGAGATTGTATTTAATCAGCAAAGGAAGATGAAAGTGTACAGTATTTAAAATGAGTGAGCCCATTCGTTACTGACTGCCTTTCTTTCTGTCACATTTTTATTCTCTTACAGCATTATTGTACAATATTTCTTAAACTCCAAATTGTGGACTACTTTTAATCTACAGGAATGGCATCCTGTAAATCCATTAATAGAAAAATAAATATTAAGGCATCATATTTATAATGAAGCACAATAAAATGAAGATTGTGTAAGATACAACAATGGGCCTGGAATTGTTTCAATGAGTTGCAAATAATTTGCAAAAGCTTTGTCCATCAAATGATTAGTTAGTATCGATGCTCCCATTCCTTTCATGGATGAGATTCCTTTTCCAAGAACTGTGACCAGTCAAAGGATTAGTAACTTCAGGCTGATCAGCACTCTAAGAAGAGATGGTCACTGCTGGGACTGCACCTAACATAGAGGATGCAATATTGGACTTCACCCTCACAAACCGTGCCAGTCAGACAAGGCCCAATGAGAGAAAAGGGTTTGGTTGATGAGGGAACAGTGGGAGTTGTTACTGTAAGGGTGACCATTACAACTGGGGTCATTCCATGGGACACAGAATACCTGATTAGGAAGAATCCTGAGCTGGCTGGCGAGCTGCCAGGAGTTCACTTAGTGGGGTCGCCCCCAACACTGGTACAATGCCAATGACAATGACAAGAGGGTGATCACTGAAGGCCTGTGGAGATTGTGTCATTGAAAAATTTTAAGGTGGAGGCAGGCTTGTTAGGTAGAGAAAGGGTATAGCTGGGAATGGAGAAATTGGATACAAACAGATCAACCATAACCTTATTGAATGCTGAGATGGGCTTGAAGGGTTGAACAGCATACTTCTGCTCTTAATTCATAAGTTTGCATGTTTGTAAAACATCAAGGATTGATGACATAGGCAGTTCAGTTGCCTCGGAGCAGGATATCTGTCCACGATGGACTCCTGTTGCTGGTAAAATGCTATGGCAGTGGAAAGGCGATGAAGAGGACACTCCCTCACTTTTTATGGATTCCTTTACCTCCCAGCTCATCCCCAGTGAGCTGGTGATATCCAGCCCGTTACCCATAGCATTGCTCATTTTGGCACCTGTTTTCTGCCTTTAAATGGATGCAGTATCATTGAATTTCTAAGCTAGGTCATATTTCAGTACTCACAAACCCCAGCCCCACCCAACGCAATATAAGTGCAATTATGCTAGTCAATAGTCATTGATGAATAAGGTCAACATGTTCATTCAGAGCCTGTCAATCCGTTTTTCTGTTTTACGGTGGAATTAAACAGTCTGTTTGTTTTTCATTTATTCCATTGAATCATTTAAACAACAACAGTCAACAAATGTTTAGAATGCCCCCCACCTCAAAATTATAGAGCTTATTTCAAATTAAAATCTGTTAGAAGCAGATGAATCGAAGAAAGAGGATTAACCCATTGCAGTTTGATTTGATTTAGACACAGAAAACCTGCTGCTACAAAAATTGCAGATATGCCAAATGCAATTTGTTGTGATCTCTATTTTAATTTATCATCTGCATGAAATGATAGAAACTAGATAAGGGAAATTAGATTATCTGGTCACTTCTTTATATGAGATTTTGAAGACTCAGGAGGGTTAAAAGGAAAAATGATATGAAAATACATCTTACAAGCATTACAGCTGCCAAAAAGTTGAAAGCTGGAATAAAAGATATAAAAACCTGAATAAGAGTATGATTAGATCTAAAAGGAACTTCAAAATGAATCCCTCAGTAACCCTTAGCTTTCAGCCTTTTCTTTTTACTGAAATTGTTAATGGGAAGATCAAAGACTTTAAGCTGTAATAATATGCACTTTTTATCAAATCATAATTCTCCCATATTCTGGTTAAATTTAATAAAATATGTCAGAAATTATGATCATAGAAATTAAATGCAACTTCTTTCACTTCCAAATGAGAGTGTTAAAAATAGAATTTTACATCTCTAGGTGTTTGTCATTTTATAGTCCAAATTTCTCAAATGTATTGCCTTTTCACTAAGTCCTTTATTGCTACACATTCTCCCCAAAAGGCTATCCTATTCAGCCAAGTCTGTTCTACATAATCTTGCTCCAGTACTTCATCTCAATTATTGCAGTCATTGTAGCAATGGTTAAAACATTTCTCAGTAAATCAAGGTCAAAGGAAATTTTAAAAATGGGCACATTTTATACACCACAGTTTTCCCTCAGAGGTCAGTTTGACTTTTTCTGTACTTGCAGACTAAATCCCCCATCTCACCCAAACACAATAGCCTTTCCTCATCCTGCTTGCTGTATTCAGTCAGTCAGTCATCCCAACCAATGCTCCTTGCCCAGTGTAGTTCCTCTATCCATTCCATCATAATCCATCCCCCAATACGCTGTCTACTCCAGCTCACATTGCTACCCAGTTTAGTCAGCTGCTTCAGGCATCCTAATCTGTGCTTCATTTTTCCCCAAGTCTCTGTGATGTCTCTTCCAGTATCCTAGTAAATCTACTCATATCTACGTTATTTCCAGCTGGCAGTAACAGTTTCACAAATGCCAGATTATTGGGTCCAAACAGGAACAGCTCTCTTATCACTTGAATATTGCTATTTTCCTCTAAACCTCAACTTCCCCACTCTAAGTCAAAATATTAATGATTTAACTCATTAACTTTACAAACATTTGTAATAGAAAGAGATAACGGTGCCCCAGTAATCTGTTTCAGAAAGCCAGTTGTAATGATAGATCTGTAGCTGATTCTTACACATTTTTATATTTATTTAGAATTACAATCTGCTTTGACCAAATGACAGTAAGAGATATGAGCAGAATTAGGCCATTTGGCCCGTCAGGTCTGCTCTGCCATTTGATCATGGCTGATATGTTTCTCAACCTCATTCTCCTGCCTTCTCCCATAGTGCTTACTCTCTTACTAATCAAGAACCTATCTATCTCTGTTTTAAATACACTCGATGACTTGGCCTCCACAGCCCGTTGCAGCAATTAGTTCCACAGATTCACCTCTGGCCGAAGATGTTCCCCCTCATCTCAGTTCTAAGCAAACCTATCATTTGTGTCATCTGCAAACCAAGCAATATTGCCCTCAATTCCTTTGTCCAAATTATGAATGTATAATATGAATACTTGTGGTCCCAACACAGACCTCTGCAGAACTCCACTAGTCACTAAGCGCCCTTCACCCCACCCTCTGCCTTCTGCCAGTCAGCTAATCCTCTATCCATGCCAGTACCTTGCCCCTAACACCATGGTTGCTTATCTAATTCATCAGCCTCTTGTCAATGTTTTCTGGAAATCCAAATAGACCATGTCCATTGGCTTTCCTTTGTCTAACTTGCTCATTACCTCCTCAGAGAATTCTAACAAATTTGTCAGGCATGACCTCCCCTTGATGAAGCCATTCTAGCTCAGCCCAATTTCACCATACTCTTCCAAGTACTCTGCATTCATATCCTTAGTATTGGACTCTAAAATCTTACCAATGACCAAGGTCAGGCTAATTGGCCTACTGTTTCCTATCTTCTGCCTCCCTCCCTTTGGAAACAGGGCTGTTACATTAACCGTTTAACATCCTCTGAGACCCTCCCTAACTCCAGTGATTCCTGAAAAGACACCACCAATGCCTCTACAGTCTCCTCAGCTATCTCCTTCAGAACACTGGGGTGTAGTCCATCTGGTCTGTGTGATTTACCCACTTTCAGATCTTTCAGCTTCCCCAGTACCTTCTCCTTACTAATGACCACAATTCTCACCTTTGACCCCTGACTGTTTTGAAGTTCTTGTATGCTACTAGTGTCTTCCACTGTGAAAGCTGACGCAAAGTGCCTAATCTGTTCCTCCACCATTTCTTTCTTCTCCATTACTAATTCTCTAGCCTCATTTTCCAGCAGTCTAATGTTGACTGTTACCTCTCTCTTATGTTTTAGATATCTGAAAATACTCTTGCAAACTTCTTTTTTGTCGCTAGCAAGCTTACTCTCATATTTAATCTTCTTTCACCTTACTTGTTTTTCAGTTATCCTCAGTTGGTTTTTAAAGGCTTCCCAATCCTTTGGTTCCCACTAATCTTCACACATTTCATACTTTTCCTTTTGCTTTTATGCTGTCCCTGACCTCCTTTGTCAGCCATGGTGGCCTAGTCCTCCCGTTGGAATTTTCTCCTTCCTTGGGTTGAATTTCTACTGTGCCTCCCGAATTACCACCAGAAACTCCTGCCATTGCTGCTCCACCCTCTTCCCTGCCAGGATCTCCTTCTAGTCAACCCTGGCCAGCTCCTCCATCATGTTTTTGTAGTTACCTTCACTTGATTATAATACCGTTACATCTGATTCCAGCTTTGTCCTCTCAAACTGCAGGTTGAATGCTATCATAGTAAATCACTGTCCCCTAGGGGTTCCTTCATCTTAAGCAGCCTAATCAAGTCTGTCTCATTACACCAGAATTGCTTGCTCCCTAGTGGGCTCTACACAGGCTGCTCCCAAAAACCATCGTGTAGACCTTCCATAAATTCCTTTTTCTTGAGATCCGCTACCAACCTGATTTTACCTGTCCACCTGCATAAGGTGCACACTACCTTCATGCTTTCATTGCAAACATATATGTGTTGTGACCTGCTAGCTACATTATTACTCAATTATCTATTTTGAGGGGTTCAACTGAATCTCTAACCTACACCCAATCAATATACATTGAACATTTCATCAAAGCTTTTCATTTTGCACTCATCAGGACCACAGCGAAGAATACCAATGCAAAGTGAAAAACAATATTGGTATTCTTATCAATTGTCCTGATGCATACTAGATGAAAAGTTTTGAAAAAATGTGTCTATTTTTCAGCAATGTTCAAGCCCTGTCCTACAAAGACCCTATACAATTAAATACATAAATGACACAGAACTTTGTCAAGCAGAGAAATCGCACAGAAATTGTTTCCACTGAATTCCTGTCTTTAAAACATTTCCCACATTTCCGTCTTTTGCCCACTGAGCTTGTGACAAATGAATGACTTGGATTTTCACAGTTTCTGATATGGTCACCGCATTATACCATCCCGGGCCACTCACATCCAAGAAGCATTAAACCATTCTGGGCCACTCTCATCCAAGGAGCATTATACTGTCCTGGGCCACTCACATCCAAAGAGCATTATACCGTCGTGGGCCACTCACATGTTGTGAGGGCATTCAATGACAGGTGAAGTATTCCCTTTGAACATACCCCTTGACTGCAACTATGATGGAAGAAAAGGAGCAAAAGTGGTCATTGGCCCTTTTCTGTGAAGAAAATGTGATCAACAAATGGCTTTTTATTGACAATAACTATCCCCCACTTCTGCCGCGGACAATGACCTCAGTTAAAGCGACTCAAATAGCAGCAGAAGAGGATCGCAATAACCATTCAGCTTTGCCAACAATTAGGCTTGATTAGTTAGTCACGACGTTCCAATTCAAGAAGGATTGGATTTACACATTGCTTCAAGAGTCATCAGAACATATTTCATCACTTCAACCTTCTTCTTCTGTGTAACCGTTTGCTTTTAACCATCAATTTTCCTCTTTCTCTCACACTTCCTACTAAAGGCACATTCCATCAATCCACTGTAACGAAAAAACAGCCATCTTTGTTTCTTTGTGAATGGGATAAGTCAGTCGTCACCTAATAAATGTTCTGCATAACTGTAAATTTCAGTATATATTCATAACAGTTCACATTCTATGTTAATAAAAGTCCAAAATGAACACAAGAAAGACTCATTTTTCTGTTCTTTCCTCAGTGGCTTATTTTAGTGCATCTTTCTCTCATCCAATTCATTGCTTTTCCATGATGTGACATGAGATCCAGGAAATAGGGTAAATACTGAACAAAATGAAATTCCAATGGAATGGACCTCTGGCCTGTTTTCAGTGGTTTTACTCATGTTCGTACAGCAGACAGTTTTGGTTGGAAAGTCCAAGTTTTTGAGAAGAACATTCATCAGAATTAATTCAGGAATTAAATGAAAAGTTTCATGGAGGTGGACTCCTACTCTTGAACTTGACCTTTTTGCAATAGTCTCCTGCTGTCCCTATAATCCCTCCTCTTCTTGATCATGTCCCCCCACAACTTCTTGATTAACCCTCCAAATCTTGATCATCCCTCTCCTTCTCAACATTCTGCTTCCTCCTTCTCAATAGTTCATTCACATTCAATCATCCCTCCTTCTTGCTTACTTTCTCACCATCCCAACTGTGGCCACCTGATCACTGCCTCAAATCCAGGACCTTCCCAGTAAGCAATGACAGCTTTGTCATGAGCAGATCCATCTTTCTGTGGAGTTCAGATTGGTTGACCATTGCTGGGACTTCGAGATGGTTATGTGCATTTCTGTACAGGAGCAAATGTGAAATGACAGACTGTCTTCTCAGGGTTACATGCAGTCCCTGAAGTTGGAGAACTCTGTGACTCTATTCCCCTAACTGTCTTACTTGCTTGACAGCCTCCTATAAGGGTTGTACAGCTGGTCATTTCTGATCCTCAAATATATGGATGTGTTCGTGGAGGTTAGCTGATCTGTCAAGAGGCCAAAACAGAAAAGGTCAGTTCAGTTGAGCCAACACACCAGTCAATGTGGTAAAAGGTGGCCTGTTCACATTTTCTATCAGGTTTTGTAGCTTTCTCTTAGGTCCTGTAGGTTGTGTGTCATCAATGTCAGAGATGCTGGTGGTTGGTGGAGCAGCAGCTCCAGCAAGTGGCCAGTGAAGATTTAGGTAAAGCCACATAGTCAGGGGCAATGCCACAGTAAAAACTAACACCTGAACAAGGACTGAGGCTCCGAAAGCTTGTGTTTTCAAATAAGCCTGTTGGACTATAACCTGGTGTCGTGTGATTTCTGACCTTGTCCTCCCCAATCCAACACCGGCACCTCCATATCACAGTAAAAACTGACAGCACAGTCCTTTCCTCCACTGCAGAAACCAGAGCTGATCTTCCATAGAAAAACAACAAATAGCTGGATATCACTGCCTTGGGAAAAGGGTGACAATGAACAATTGGAAATCTGCAGGAACATTAACCTCAAATCTAGGTCATCTTGTTTCATGCAATGTTTTCTAACCACGAATCGAAATACAAAGCTGGTATTCCTTGGCGCAAGATCAGTTGCTGCAGCCATGCGTACCATGTGCAACATTTGAGAATGATTTGTGGGATTTTTGAAGCTGCTTTTGTGATGATTTATTGCTTATAGCACCATGATCCTGTTAAGCATCTGCTATTTTGTCCTTAGTTATACCTTAAAAGCCTGAATGTATATATTAATATTTTAATAAAGGCAAAATACTGCAAATGCTAGAAATTTCAAACAATCACAAAGAAAGCTCCAAAAACTCAGCAGGTCTGGTAGCATCTGTGGAGAGAGAAAGCAGATGTAACTGCATCAAGTCTGATATACCCAAAATATTATTCCCAAAATACCGGCAGGTACCTCCCCACACCTCCCTGCCCCCAGCAGTAAACACGTTCCTCCCCATTTTCCAGATTCCCTTCTAGGTGACTGACCCTGATTCCATCCAAGGCTCAGTTGTAATTTCTGAACAATTGAGTTTGATAAGCAACTGCTTTTAGATGATTTTTCTGGTCGATTTTGTTTTTTCCATTGGACCATCTGAAGTCAATGGATATAACACTCACATGAGAAAGATATAACATTGGTGGGGGGTGGGGAGTGCAGGGGGAGGGGGGAGGTTATTGATTCGCTGTCTGACTTTCCTTCTGCATTCCTTTGTGAAATGAGCCCAAAGGTTCCCCAGCTCTGCTTCACTGGAGTGGATATGGTGGAAAGGGCCCTGCTGACTTCATGACAACTGTTGAGAATGTTGTTAGTGAGTGCCTGAGCCAATGTTGGTCCTGATTTCATATACCCTTCATCATGTCATGTGGCACAGCCAACATGCAAAATGGGACGGACTTCGAATAGATCTCGCAACTCAAAAGTGGGCATCCAGGAGGTGCTGTAGATCATCAGCAGCAATGGAATTGTAATTAAATCACAATCTATTACCTCATAGTCCAGCATATCTCTAATTCTTTCAATATTACTAAGCTGGAAAATCAATCCTGTGTTCAATGGAGAATGCAAGAGGGCATGCCAGAAGCATACCTAAAATGAGGGCTGAATCTTATTTTTTTCTTTGTCCAAACTTTTTCCAAGTTTCATCAGATTCCACACAGGGTTTTCTTTCCATGAGGCCTAGTAATATCTCTCAGTGTATGTTACCAAACTCGTCCCATTACTACCTACTCTATCCCAGTGGTGGCCTTCTGCACAATTCTAGCCCCATTCTATCTATGCTGATCTTGGAACAACACCTGACTCACTGGGTGTTTACCAAAAGACTGGCATCCCTGCTGACTATGCCATCATTGAAAGGCACTGGTCACCTGGGCAAACACCGTGGTCTTAAACTGTAAATGGTTGTCATGCTCATCGGGCAGTCATTCTGAAATGGAGAAAGTAGCACCGTGATTCTCAGAAGGGGACTTAGAGGGTCTGGTAGATCGGCTGGTCCTGGTAGATCCCAGAGGACCAACAGAGAAAGCCAGGCCACCAGACCCTGGCAGACTGGGTTGCTATCCAGGTCAGTTCCATGTGTACAGTCTGGAAGAATAGTGCCACTGGAAAGTCAATGACCTTCTCCACTCCACCAGGGTAAGTACCACACTCTTCTCTCTGATATGTCATGCACACTCCATCTCTGCTACAGAACCCACCTCCCACCAAGGATCATGCTCCATTGCTGTCACTATTTCGTGCAATATCTTCCCTCACTTGCTCTTGATACCCCACCCTGGTCATCCACCAATAGCTCTCTATGGCCTCCAGACTGCCTTCTCATTTACCCGGAACATCACACCATCTTTTAACCATCTGCACCAACACTCATGTCCCCCACGTTCATCTCATTCTATCCCTCCCTTTCTCTCATTCCAGGACAAAACAGCCAAAAAGAGAGTGGGAGAGCCAGGACAAGTGAAGTGGTGCCCAAATTTAGGACCCTCGCTTGCTTTGGGGGAGAATCTTATCCAGTCCTACAGGGATGCTGAACCATCCATATCCTGCCAAGTGGCAAAGTACCATGCATTATTTTTCTGCAACTTTCACATTAACCATTGGAGTCCATGTTATTCATTGCAGAACACTTCTAACCATTGGCCACGATGTATTCACACATGAAAAAGACAATGTTGTCGAGGAGAATACTGAGATACAGGCTATTAGACTAGACGGGATTGAGGTTCATAAGGAGGAGGTGTTAGCAATTCTGGAAAGTCTGAGAATAGATAAGTCCCCTGGGCCGGATGGGATCTATCCTAGGATTCTCTGGGAAGCTAGGGAGGAGATTGCAGAGCCTTTGGCTTTGATCTTTTTGTCGTCATTGTCTACAGGAATAGTGCCAGAAGACTGGAGGATAGCAAATGTTGTCCCCTTGTTCAAGAAGGGGACTAGAGACAACCCTGATAATTATAGACCAGTGAGCCTTACTTCAGTTGTGGGTAAAGTGTTGGAAAGGATTATAAGAGAGAGGATTTATAATCATCTAGAAAGGAATGATTTGATTAGGGATAGTAAACACTGTTTTGTGAAGGGTAGGTCGTGCCTCACAAACCTTATTGAGTTCTTTGAGAAGGTGACTAAACAGGTAGATGAGGGTAAAGCGGTTGATGTGGTATATATGGATTTCAGTAAAGCATTTGATAAGGTTCCCCATGGTAAGCTATTGCAGAAAATTCGGAGGCATGGGATTGAGGGTGATTTAGCAGTTTGGATCAGAAATTGGCTAGCTGTAAGAAGACAGAGGGTGGTGGTTGATGGGAAATGTTCATCCTGGAGTTGAGTTACTAGTGGTGTACCGCAAGGATCTGTTTTGGGGCCATTGCTGTTTGTCATTTTTATAAATGACCTGGATGAGGGCGTAGAAGGATGGGTTAGTAAATTTGTGGATGACACTAAGGTTGGTGGAGTTGTGGATAGTGCGGAAGGATGTTGCAGGTTACAGAGGGACATAGATAAACTGCAGAGCTGGGCTGAGAGGTGGCAAATGGAGTTTAATGTGGAAAAGTGTGAGGTGATTCACTTTGGAAGGAGTAACAGGAATACAGAGTACTGGGCTAATGGTAAGATTCTTGGTAGTGTGGACAAGCAGAGAGATCTTGGTATCCCTGTGCATAGATCCCTGAACGTTGCCACCCAGGTTGATAGGGTTGTTAAGAAGGCATACGGTGTGTTAGGTTTTATTGGTAGAGGGATTGAGTTTCAGAGCTGTGAGGTCATGTTGCAGCTGTACAAAACTCTGGTGCGGCCGCACTTGGAGTATTGCGTACAGTTCTGGTCACCGCGTTATAAGAAGGATGTGGAAGCATTGGAAAGGGTGCAGAGGAGATTTACCAGGATGTTGCCTGGTATGGAGGGAAGGTCTTATGAGGAAAGGCTGAGGGACTTGAGGCTGTTTTCGTTAGAGAGAAGAAGGTTAAGAGGTGACTTGATAGAGACATACAAGATGATCAGAGGATTAGATAGGGTGGACAGTGAGAGCCTTTTTCCTCAGATGGTGACGGCTAGCACAAGGGGACATAGCTTTGAGGGCTGATAGATATAGGACAGATGTCAGAGGTAGATTCTTTACTCAGAGAGTAGTCAGGGCATGGAATGCCTTGCCTGCAGCAGTTGTAGACTCGCCAACTTTAAGGGCATTTAAATGGTCGTTGGATAAATATATGGATGATAACGGAATAGTGTAGGTTAGATGGGCTTCAGCTTGGTTTCACAGGTCGGCGCAACATCAAGGGCCGAAGGGCCTCTACTGCGCTGTAATGTTCTATGTTCTATGTTCTATGTCTCTCTCTTTTATGTTTTGCAGGTATCAGGAAGATGCCCAGAGCCTCTATGGAGATATGGCCTACTCATTCAGAAACCGCCTCTTTGAACTTTGAAGGAGAGATTTCAGAGGCCTCAGAGCAAGCACAAAGGTTAACACCCTCAAAAAACTCTAGCAAATTTGTCCTTTCCTTTTCACAAAACCATGTTAACTCTGACTGCATTAAGCTTCTCTATTGTCCTGCTGTTTCTTCCTTCTAATAACAAATGTTAGGTTAACTATCCCATAACTTCCTTCTTTCCACTTCCCTACCTTCTTGAAATTCTGCCATGTTGTGATCGCTACCCCTGGAGGATCCTTAACTATGAGTTCTCTTATTAATATGACCACATTACACATTAGTAGACCTAAAACAGCCTGTTCGTGGTTAAGGTTCGACAACCTACTGCTCTAAGAAGCAATTCCCAATGAAATTCTAGAAATTTGTCTTTCACGTTGCCATTTCCCATCTGATTTGTCAAGTGAATATGCAGACTAAAATCACCCATGACAATTGTAGTGCCTTTTTAAACTCCTTGATTTATATATATCTATTTATTTCAGCTTAACACTGGTGCCTTCCATTATTAACACCTTCTCCTTTTCCTTTTTGCCTAGCATTCCAAGCATTTCCTACGCGTGGAGCTGATCCACATTATTCACGTGGAGGTTAAGCTAGGCAGACACAGACCTGAGCAGTCAATGCGTGCAATTCTAATAGCACTTCACTTCTAGTTTGCACCCAATGGGTAAACTTTTGTTACTGCGTCACTTCAATATCCCAAACTACATACTCTGCCTGTTTATACCAAGTTTAGTGTGTTTGGTATTTTGCTGCAATCCTAATAAAACATTGCTGCTAATTAGCGTTCACCAGCTGTAGAATGAAATGAGTCGTTTTTGCTCAGTCGTCTTCAGGAACCTTGTGCAAGAGCTCAAATGTGTTGCCAAGTGGGTGATAAAATAGAACACAGACTCACTATTAATTTATCTTTATTTCCATTTATTTTGTGCCAAAATCATTCAGCTGCTTTCATTCAGGATGTATTGGAGCTGCCAAGAGAATCCTTGTCACGACTATCATGGAAACTAGAACGGAAGTTTATCTGTGATAAACATATGAACCAGCTTCCAAAGTCTTATACGAGAATCAGCCCGTAGACAAAAACATCTTTAGAAAGTAGATTGTTTAGTCCCTTTGAAATATAGGCTTCAGAGATGTGACATCACGGCAAGAAAGCAGCTGTTGCTCAAGCTGATGTTCCCCATTCTGTACATGATGGAACCCTCATGGTCCTGCTAACATATTGAAGTCATTTAATCTCTTCTACAAATTATTAAACTACAATTTGGAGTAAAAAGGTGAGAGAGGAGATGAATTCAAACCACAAGTGACCAAAACTTTGGGATAATTCCCCATCACCTATATTTTGCCCAGTTAGAGTCTTGTGAGGAAGAATTGAAAGAGTGCTGCACGGTTACGGAGATGAAAATATCCTTAAGGTATGAGATGCCATCATCTGTATCACAACATAATGTTGCTAAGAAGTGGTTACTGTGGTTACTATCCAGGCTTAAAACATTGCCAAATTTTAGGTGTGTTTCAAATATTTTAAATTACTTTATATCTCATTAGTTCATAAAAATACCTCTGTATATTCTGTGGCCACAACTATACAGTGAGATAGTTACATACTTGATACATTGGGACTTCGGAAGGTTGACACTATCCAAGGGCAGAGCTGGGTCCACTTCTATTCACCACCTTTACCATTCCCACCAATGCTCAGTGGCAGGCATATGTACCACCTACAAGATGCACTGCAGTATCTCACCAAAGCACGTTAGACAGCACCTTCTAAATCCAAGGACTGGGGCAGCAGATGGATGGAAACAGCACCTTCTGCAAATATTCTCCTTCAGTCATCGGTGATATTGTGGTGAGCATGTGTCTTTATTTTCCCAGTATCAGAGAACAATGATTCATTCTTGACCCCACAAAGACATTCACAGGACGACCAAAATAACTTCCTTTCTTAGATTGCCTTTCTAAACACCAAACACCAAAGTTTAATCTTCCAAAACCGAACAATGAGCTTTGAGCCATATGATAGCAGGATGATTAGCTGGAGAAAAGAAACATTGCCTTTTCCCACTACACAGTCCATTTCTTGTGCAATGATGAAGGTCTTGTCTTGGTAGCACACATGGTCATTTCAAAGTCCGTTTTCACTTTCCTCATGTGGGAGGATAATTTGGGACATGGGATAGAAGGGGAAAGTGAAGGAAAAAAAAATCTGTTTTCACCTCAGGGACCTGAATTGGAATCAAGCCCGAAAGAATGGGATGTACTTTTTATTTCACTCTCCCGAATGACTATGAAGGGCCCCAAATGAAAGGAATTTGGCAGTCTGTAGTCACACTCCCTGTAGGCATGAGTCCGCAGCTGCACAAAACTGGGCTTATAATTCGCACTAATTAGCACTGAAAAGCAACAAAGTTCCAGGGACCTTCACAAACAGCCTGCTTCACTTTTCAGACTTACTTCCCTGTTCTGTTTTGTTTTACTTCAAATAATGATATTTCTTTGGCGTTATGTTATCTCTTAAAAACTAACAACAGTACAATGGCAGCTCTGTACAGGAACAAAAAGCCATGTTAGTTGTAACTGGGATAAATCAAGGACATTTCAAAATACTGGCTCAGTGAGCAGACTCTGTCCTCTCATAGCTGTGGCTGGAATAGCTGGTGAAATAAGACCCTTTGACTTGTAAAGACAACTGAATAAGCAAGAACTAGTTACAATGCGCACAAATGAACTAAGAGACTATTTCATGAAAGAGAAATTACAAAAAAGAAACTCTTTAAGACGCAGTTCTTGTTAATGGCACATCAATTTTCCAGTGTTCTCCCCCATGCTATATTGTTTCCTGCAGCAGAGTTGCTGGAAGTTCAACTGTGTCTGCTTAAAGGAAAGAAACAATGTTAAGTTACAAAGGGAGGAAACAGTTCACGTCCAGCCAAACTTTCCCAAAGGCTCGCCCCTGAACCCAGTGCCACTCCCCCTACTCCCCACCACACCCCTACCTCCAGCACCACCAATGTATATCTACCATAGATTTAACATCTTTCTCTCTGTTCTGCCATGTCCTTTTGGAGCTCATTTGGCCTAACTCTATTCCATTGCATATTATACAGGTTTTAAAACAAGTCACTGTCCCCCACCTCTTGTCTGTAAACAGAATGAGATTGTATCATTTTCTGAAGAAGGGTCCTGACCCAAAATGTCAACTTTCCTGCCCCTCTGATATTGCCTAGCCTGCTGTGTTCCTCCAGCTCCACACTGTGTTATCGCAGAATAAAGAGACTATTGGTTTAACAACAATTCAATTGAGGAATACCAGTCCTTGTTTTTAAGATGTAGTCCAAAAGTCTAAAGCTGGAGTTAACTGTCTTAACTTCCTTTCTGGGGCTGATTGGCTGTCTGCTAGTTCAGGAATCATTGACATTTTCTTCTTTTTGAGATTCCTTTGAAAGTCTTCTGAAAGTTATTATTGAAATGTAATTTCTGTTTCACTATTTGAGGAAAGAGCGTGTATGCAGACTATTGGCTGCTTTTTACAGGCCAGAGGCTTTTCCTTTGTAGCCTGGAGTTTGGGGTTTTGATATTATTAGTTGATACTTTATGATGCAGGGTTGACCTCTTAAATGACTGTTTTTCCAAATTCTCTGGTTTAAAAGCAGTTGAGGTCAGCAGTTCAACATGATGGAGTGACAAGGCCAAGCCTCCTTGGAGGAGGCAAGGTGTCAGCCACCCATTGAGAGAAAAGCTTGCATTGTAGATCATCAACTCTGTACGGCCCATCACAGAAGTTAAGTGAAAAATCATTAACAACTTCTTATAGGATAGGGTAACTTATAATTCTATGATGTGGGTGTTTTCTTGGACATATTTTGTGCAGTTATAATACAATAATTAGCATGCCAGTTGCATCAGGAGGTCCTTGAGGCATTGATTGTCCAGCTGACATGTTTCTTCTGAGAAGCTTCTGGAAGGTTCTAGTAGGTCTGAGAGTGTTCACTAGGATGATCACCCCTATGGAGGGATTGTCTTATGAGCAAAGCGTAAACGTGTTGGGACTATACCTACGAGAGTTTCGAAGAATGAGAGATGATCTCATTGAGACATATAGGATTATTATAGGCCAGGGTAAATGATGAGAGGATGCTTCCACTCATGGGAGAATCTAGGACAGGAAGACATAGTCTCAGAATAAAGAGGTGTCACTTTAAGACCGAGTTAAGGAGGAATTTCTTCCATCTGAGGGTTGGGAGTCTTTGGAACTTCTTGCCAACAGAGAACTATGGGGGTAGACTCCTTGTGTATATTTAAGGCTGAGATAGTTAAATTCTTGATCAGTAGGGAAATCAAGAGTTACGTCAAAAAGGCAGGAAAATTGAACGTGAGGAATGTTAGATCAGCCATGATCCTATGGAATAGCAGAGCAGGCTCGAGGGGCTGAATGGCCTACTCCTGTTCTTATTTCCGATTTCTTGCCGAGCAACAGTACAACTCATGGGCAACAGCTTTATGTTCCCCTTTCACATGGCAATTGATATTCAATGTTTGCCAGACTCTCTCGGTTTCTTCATTGCTCCTCTCTGATCCAGTTGAAGATTGTTTAGGAGACAGTGACCTGCACTGCAGGACATTCCAGCAAGTAGCATTGAAAGACTGCTGCAAGGAAACTTTGCATGCACAGATTGACACTCAGTTCATGGACTGGACCAGGCTGTATTTCAGAGGTACGTGCTGTTGTCTGAGTATTCGCTCACTTGCAGCACTCATATCTTGCCTTGCGTGTTGGTGTAGCGGTGCTTCAGCCAGAGTCTAAGGGCTGTAGTGTTGTGTCGTATTGCTCTTTTGTACACACACAGCGAATGTTTGTCATGTTTGTCAGAAGCCATCTGTCTGGGTTAGATGGGAAGCATCATGCTCAATGCCACACCGAGATATCAGTCTGACACCTACAAAATGTGCCAGATGTCTGTGCAAAAAAACGCCCTGAATGCTTATTCAACTAAATGGTCAAAAATGGATGACCTTAGCCTCCAGTCCAGTCGTGGAGTTTGCTATTGGTCAGAGGGTCTCAGTATTGTCAGTCACGGGCATGGTCCTCACACTGTCCACGACTTGTCAAAGATCTGTCGTGCATTCAGGCTGTTCATAGGGGAGTGAAAATGGTCAGTCCCACAGGATTATGAAAAATAATGCGGGCAAGATTCAACAAGCAAGGATCTACAGTTATTTATAAATGTATGTCAGACCTGGTAAGAGAAATACAGAAGCAAGTGTGGGCTAGAAACTACACAGACCTGGTACCTCAGTCATACTTGGCAGTTACAGATTGTATTGGGGGGCTGTGGGAGCAATCCTAAACTGTGCTCAGTTAAATAGCAAATGGGTGTTCAAGGTTTTATGTATGCGTTTGAATTCCTCAGTGAGCAACTGGAAAACTTTAAAAAGAAGTCACAGGTTACAGGTCATAAAAGCAAAATGTAAAAGCAAAGCATTTACAGCTTAAAGCAAGCCCATGAATTGTATCAGAGATAAAAGGTACTGCAGACGCTGGAGAATCCGAGATAACAAGCATGGGGCTGGATGAACACAGCAGGTCAAGCAGCATCATAGGAGCAGGAAAACTTGACGTTTCGGGCCTAAACCCTTCATC
>JAHRHZ010000049.1:29179140-29219262 GCA_024137785.1 Ginglymostoma cirratum
CTATCCTCTCCTCTATCCATCCTCTATCCGCCTCCCCCTCTCTCCCTATTTATTTCAGAACCCTCTTCCCCTCCCCCATTTCTGATGAAGGGTTTAGGCCCGAAACGTCAAGTTTTCCTGCTCCTATGATGCTGCTTGACCTGCTGTGTTCATCCAGCCCCATGCTTGTTATCTCGCAAGCCCATGAATAGTGAGCAACACCATAAGGCTTAGCTGCTACAGGAGAAATCAAAGGAAAGCTGTAGAAGGTTTCATTGGGTTTCTAGCCTAATGATGAAACACCACAATAAGATATCAAAATCCACTGAGATTACCTACGTTGGCATAAGTGTCTGTTAAGTGTTGCTTCATACTGTCAAAGGGATAGGAAATCTGTGACTATACAGCATTGGCAGAAATGTTTCCCATTCCTATCAACACTGAAGATAGTCCAGATGATAAAAAATCAGCAAGATGAGTGAGAAGACACCTGTAATGAGAAAAAGAGTAAGTGGTATGACGCATTCGAAGTCATTGATGAGTCTTGATTTGAAGTTGTTCAGACAACTTCCAAACGTTGCCTGGAACTTAAGTCATTGTGACAGAATTGAATTTGATGTTAAATGGTGATTCCAAGAGGAACATTTCACTTCTTCATTTGCCAAGAAAGAATCATCAGTACTAGTAACAGAGGTCCTGCTATATCATATAATATAGTAATTCTAAAAGAGTTAATGCTGAAGATTGCACTAAGTTCAGCCCAGTCTGATGATATCATAAGACGTTAGGTGGGGAATGGCAGAACTGCTGTGGATCTTGAAGGGCAAAGGCCTTTCCCCAGGCCGTCATAGACATGATTATTAAGACCATGATGCTAATGTACTTGTACTTGAGTGCTATCATGCAATAAATTATATTTTGTTTAAGACAAGAACATCTTCTTATTAGATTCTCTAGTTGTGTTCCACTACAAAACGAGACTTAGTGGCACAGGGGACCCCAATTTAAAAGAACGATGGTGACAGCAAATCTATCCTAATGTCTCCAAGAGTCCAGATAGCTCATACAACATGGTGTCAGTGGTGGTTATCTGAAGATTTAGTTTAACTCTACTATGACAACAGCAGCCACCCCCTCCCTGCTGCTGATCATTGAGGAGCTCCAATTGGCATGTGGAACTTTCGTGTCTGTAGGTTCTTGATCCTGGGAGATATCCTCTGCCGCTCAGTTTCGTGCCTGATTGGCACATAATTTAGAGCTGCATGGTGGCTCAATGGTTAGCACTGCTGTCTCACAGCTCCAGGGATCTGAGCTCGATTCTAGCCTTGGGCGACTGTCTGTGTGCAGTTTGCATGCTCTCCCCGTGTCTGTGAGGGCTTCTGCCAGTTCCCCCCACAGTCCAAAAATGTGCAGATTGGTGGATTCACTCTGCTAAATTGTACAGTAGTGTCCAGAGTTGTGTAGGTTAGGTGGGTTAGCCATGTTAAATGCAGGGTTAGGGTAGTGGCCTGTGAATGAGTGGGATGCTCTTCTGAGGCTCAGTACAGATTCAACAGGCCAAATGGCCTCTTTCCTGCTGAAGGGATTATATGATTATAATATGTCAGGATTTCCCCAAGACACGATGCAGGGCTATCATCAGTTCTGTAGCTGGCGAACAAGAATCTACACACCGCTAGTAAATAACACACCTTCTGTCTTCATCTGTGTTCCAACACTTTCAGGCATCTTTAGTTTTCTACAGTTAACAAAGTCTGTCCAATTGTTTGGACTGCATTGCAGTTTTGGTTCTTCTTTGAGTCTTTACAAGACAGCTCAGACATCTTGTGGCATTTCAGTTCAGAGCAGCATGAAAACACTTCATTGTTTAAAAATAGTGATTTATTGAATTGTGAACTCAGCGTTCCAACATTGAAATAAGTACTTAAACAAAGAAGAGTAAACCACAGTTAAACTTGTCATAAAGGACTGTTCAATGTGCTCCATGTGTTTTCACACATCTATTCTGTAAATTAAATGTTTTTAGTTACACCTCCCAATTGGGATTGTTTTTGTAACAGTGAACATAAATAATAAATGATGTGGGATCCTGAGGGTGGAAATTAGTTAGCCCCATCTTAGAAACTAGCCAATACTTTACTGTGCCTCGTGGTGTCCAATCTCAATTTTTATGCTTATATTTTATGATCCCAACTAATTGACCCCGTAGAGGTTCAAGCCTTAAGCCCAGCATTTTCCATGTTTGGTATATGCATTTCAGACAGTCCCTCAGGATCAAGCATGACATGGTTCCACTTTGGTTTAATATCTTGTGAGAAATCTCTGCCTGAGTGTCAGGTTATGAACAGAAAGCCACTATCTAGGAGACCATTGCTAAGGCCTATTCAAGTTCCAAGTGGATCAGTCCAACCACCTGAATCTCACCTACAAGACCATGATAGTCCACCTCTGCTACCTTCATAGGGTTCCTCACTGGGGTCAGGAAGCCCCTCTTCAGTAGATAACCCTTTTTACAAAGAATCCCGCATTGAAGAAATGTGAAACATTTGATCATCTGGCAGGGTTGTGATTGCTTTCAGGGTACCAAGCAGTAATCTGAAGGATCTATCAATTGTGGCCAAAGGCCTATTGGATATTAATGGAATGGAATACTTTGAAAATGCTCCTGTTAAATGAAGTCCACCATCTGGCCACTTTGTTCACATGTGTGCAATCTAAGAGACCTTCCTGATGGGGGGAGTCCAGCAATGATCCCAAATTCCCTGGTCATTCCAGACTGACAATGGATGCATTGCTTGACTCATCTCAAAGGCCATTGGTCACCATCTTGTTGTCATGATGTGCCCTTGATTGGGAGTTAGCGCTCAATGTCTCGAATGGAACACTTGGAATAAATCATAGAAATTAAGGACAATGGTAACCTTCACTGTCACTGGCATTAGATGATGCCAATGGGGGGGGAGTCAGTTCTTCTGCCAACATAGCCCAAAGATCTGTGACAGCCTCGCAGAGGACAGGCAGTTTTTGGCGACTCTATTGTTCTGACATTTGGAGATTAGTTATCCTCTGTCAGCATATCCTTGGTAGAAGTTATCTCCTTCCCTCACTGACAATTGCTTGTAGCCCCTTTCCCTCCCCAGAACCTTTCTATTAATTCGCCATCCCAGGGTTGACCTTTGGGGGCCATGAGTTTGCTGTTTTCTGGGTCCATGTGGCTGCAGCCCCTTCCCTCGTTGGAAGACCCACTTGTATGCACAATGCCTATGGCAAGTTGGCATTCACAATCTTGACAACACTCTAACCGATGCTTCCACCAAATATCTAAAACAAACCTTATCTCAATCCACCCATGTCCCAGCAGCAGTCAGACAGCACTGTGGAGGATCAACCCCAAATCCCTGGCACCTGACATTGGTCATCTTTCATGCTTCCACCCTGATGTTTGAGACTATCTGTGAGGACGTGCCTGCCTCACCCTATGACTGCCTAACACAGCAGCGAGGGCAGTTGTTCTGTTGCTGTCCTGACCTGCCTGGATTCTGACACCTCCTCACTCCTTCACCCTTGCTGGAAATTTTGAAATGCTTCAGTTATGTTCTTAATCACCTTGATGATCTCTTGATTGCTATTTATCCAAAAGTGCACACCATTCACATTTGGCTTGCTCTCTGCTGCTTGTAAAACCTGGAGGCGGCGTAATAGCTTGGAGATCTGGGTTGACAATATTTCCACCACACCTGCTTCTAATGCTGTCCTGTCGGGATCTGGTTTGCAGTCACTTGTTTCCTGATTTTTAAGGGATTTGAATCACTCCCAGATCCCTGCTTCAGGACACTGGACTTATTTAAGGAATGTGAAATGAGGAGGCAGTAGACATGTTTCAGGGCAAAAACAAAAACTCTGCGTTTATTTAAAATACAAAAAGATAAGTATAATACAAGAAAACTAGGCAATGCAATAAACACTGAAATTGACACAACTAATTGTGTCGAGAACAGTAGTACTTTAAATTATACTATTTACTGGATTCAGACGATTAAAACCTTATCCCACTGATATGCACAGAAAACAACAGTTTTAGTTACAGAGTCTTTAATTAGAATTCCTACCCAATGCATTGTCACCACCTGTCTTCCTCTCCCTGCGAGCCAGCTCAGAATTTTGGTGCCTTGGGAGTTTAAGCTCACCGCTGTGATATATGCCTGATTGTTCTCGCCTGCTGTACACAGAGCCTGGATGAAGACTTTGGGCTGCATAGGTTTTTCAGTTTGGGTTGATCCCTGATGCAGTAGGGTGTATTGGGTGAGTAAGTACCTGGTTTTCTTTACTTTCTGCCATATTGCAGGCCTGATTTTCACTTCAGGATGTGTCTGAGGCCTGTGGTGTCGGTCAGGTCAGTGGTTTGCAGAGTTTGTCGGTTCTTGATTCTGCTGGTTGTGGTTCGGAACAGGCCTGTGACCGTTAGGTCTTGCTCAGAAGCTCTTGGATCATTTTTGGATTGCGCTTGGATTGTTTCCTCGGGTCAGATTGTGGGCCCCTTATCTTCACTCCAAATCTATGCATTCCATTGTGTTTCTGGTGTTTCCTTCTGAAGTCAGTTGCTTTCCCAATCATTAGGTGTATGTGTGAATGAATTTCGATTGAAGTCGAAAGTCAGGTATCTCTGCAGGCCCCATATTGTCTGTGATGTGTAGCCTAAGGTGTAAAAGCTGTCTGCTGGTTTTGGTTGATTGCTCTTTTAGAGTGAAGGTGTAAATTGGAATTTCAGGCTGAACAATAGCTCCAGACAGCAATCTCCATTCTGCTCATTGTGCTGTGCAATTGCTATAGCCTCCGTACAGGGTTTTGCCCAATATTTTAGATATTGGAAAAAGTCCAAGATTTTGTCCAGTATATTAGATATTGGTGATTTTTGCTCGATTCTACAGTCCACAAAGGGAGGCAAAAACTCCTGGCCATTGTATTCATGGCTACTTATTCCAACAGTTGTCATACATGCAATTTAATATTTTAAGATATTTTGCAAACATTTGAAATTTGGCCTCTTTAACATGTGGGGAATTCGAGCACTTTGTTTACTATTACCTGGCGATATATGCCTGGCAATACATTCTGATCAAGAGATGCATCAAATGCTTCTTTATTATGTAACCATTCTGAGCTGACCATGCTTCCAGGCTGACCATTGCTATGCCCCAGGAAAGCTCAGGTCAACAAATAACTCTAACAGACATTGTGTGGAGAAAATATCCAGTGTGCTTATTTGCCCTAAGAAATTTTATTTTATATTTCACTCTGAACTACTTTCTGAGAACGTCTTTTTGATTTATGAGGTCTTGCACAGGGTCCTCTGCTAAATATATACCAGCACAATATGAAAAAGCATGCATTTCCCATGCTCCTGCTATTACCCAGAAAGCAACCATATGAATATTGCAGATGAAAGTCCTGAGTCTGAGAATTCAAGGCCTGGAGCTTGGTCAGAATGCAATGCAACCATTCCATTTTGTCATTGCCATGATTTTAATCCCATTTAAAGGGACAGTTATGCCATAAAATCATAGAAACATGCAACACAGGAGACTTTTGTTGGCTCTTTGAAATAACTGTCAACAGTATTTGGTCCTGTTCTTTAGCACTTTTGCCACAGCCCTGCAATTTTCTTCAAATATTGGTCCAATTCTTTTTTGAAGATTGCTGGAAAGATGAAATGGTCTACCCCTGTCCCTAATTACTATGTTCTCACTTAGCCCACTTCCACTGCCGTTTGGATAGTGCATTCCTAATCATAATAACTCACTGCCTTATAAAGTATTCTGTTCAAATCATCTCTGGCTCTTTTGCTGATTATTTTCTTTCTGTGTGCTCTGGTTACCAATCTTTCTGTCACTACCTAAGGATAGGAATCCAGCAGCAAAATATTTCTAAAGTAAATAACAAAACCTGTATCTTTCAGGACAGGGATGGACAACATCTGCAGGATGAAGGCCATTTCTGAGTGGTCTCAAGACTTGTGTCACAGGATTAGATCATAAAATTCATTGAGTTTGGCATATTACAATTTAAAATAACTCAGGAAAATTCTTTTGCATCTTCCCCTTTTAACAACAGTGGGTGAGCTCTATAACGTCCTACTCCAAGACCCTCTTTACAACTGCTGTGAAGATAATAATGGCTGGGAAATTGCAGAAAGTTTTTTTTAATAAATTTCCTTCTGTCTCTTTTTCAGTGAAAATGCATCATGTTCAAAACCAAAGTTAACTACATTAGGCAGCATAGGGAAAGCACTTAATTGTAATCTAACTGGAAATATTCAATATTGAGGGGAGACCTGTAATATCATCCAATACTGTATAATGTTTACAAGAACAAAACTTCCACAAATGAACATATGTAAATATTGGTCTATTTTTACTAGGCAGGATTTCCCATGGGTTTTGTGACATTGACATTGGAGGCAATGCATTTTCCCAGCCTGGTTTGGTGTGGATCTAGACTTCCTGCCTTCCCAGGGAAGTGTCCCTGGTGGGAGGAATGCATTGGGGAGCCTTTCTAACAAGGTTCCCCTCTATTTTCCTGACCTCTTTCCCCAACTCCACTCCCACTATGTTTGGGCTAGAACGATGCTCCTTATTATTCTCTATATCTTTCTGAAAGCAACCACATAGCACTCAATGTGTCTCACACTGCAATTATTTCTATGTTTTGGTAATTTTTTTTAGTTTTCTTCTTGCTAGCTCTTCAAATATCCCAGGTCAGTCAACTGTAGGTGAACCTGTTCATCAGCAACACAGCTCCCATCTTGACCTTGCTACTATGATTGGAGCTGCATAACACCTGTTAACAAAATTGATCTTCTTTGGCAGTCCCTCAGGGTGAAGGATGACTTATTTCCAGCCCAGGAGATGGTGGGTTCCTGCGTGGCTGAATAGGCCAATCCTGCAGCTGCAGACTCTGCCACTGGAAAGGCATGCAGTGTTTGATGAGCCCAGTGGATGGGACACTCTGGATTCTTCACACTGTTTCTGCTGTTTATGCTTGGCCTCCATGTGCTCCACTCGGTGAAGCTCGAAGTGGTTGGTGTCTTTGCGTATGCTTCTTCCCCATTTTATTGGTCCCAGGGCAAACAATTTGCAGGAGTCGGTGGAGATGTTGCATTTGTTAGGGATGCTTTCAGAAAGTCCTTGTATTGTTTCCACTGCTGCCCTAGTGATGGCTGACCATTGCAGAGCTCAGAGTAGAGCACTTGTTTAAGGAGTCATGTGTCAGACATACAGACAATGTGGGCCCCTTCCATTGCTGCTGGTCATGTGTGACCAGTGCCTCGATACTGGTCTGGGAGAGGACAGTCACATTGGTACACCTGTCCTGCTAGTGGATTCACAGGATTTTGTGAAGGCAACGCTCGTGATAACTTTCCAGGGATTTTAGGTATCTACTGCACATGGTCCATGTTTCAGATGTAGACTGGAGTGTGAGGAGCATGCCTGCTCTGTAGACCATGAGCTTGGTGCTGAGTTTAAGGTCTTGGACGTTGAATACTCAATATCTTAGGTGCCCAAAACTGGTTTGTTGGATTTCATTGTCAACGTATGAAAGGCAGTTCCTGAGTCATTGGATATGATCTACACTGTCCAGTGTGGATTTTGATCATCAGGGGCAGTGCTGCATGGATGGAGCAGGCTGGTAAAGAACAAAATAAGGATTCCAGTTTGAGGAAGAAGGTGGAGAAAATAGCTCTATCACATTTGCATCCATTCATTTAGTACAGTCTAAGTCCTGGTCCCACAAAGTAAGACCTGGTCCCACAAAACAGTCTTTGATTGAGCTTTTGTTTCTTTTTAATTCTTTCCTGGGGCATGTATATCACTCACAAGGCCCATTCTTAATTTGCTTTTTGACTGAGTGGGTTATTCATCCCACTTTCAGAGGGCAGTAAAGAGATAGTCAGGTCCCTGTGGGTCTGGACTCACATCAAGGACAGATCAGAGCAGGATGGCAAATTTTATTGCCCCAAAAGAATTCATCACATTTTTAAAAAACAAAACCATCAGTAATGTTTCATCACCACCGTTACAGACACTAGCTTTTATTTCCAGATTTATTAATAAAATTCCACTAATTGACACAGTTGGATTGGAACCTATGCTCCTAGAACATGAGGCTGAACCTCTGACTAAAAGGCCCACTGACATTACAATTATGCCAGTACCTTCCCTTGGCTCATGTCAGTTTACCTTAGTCTTACCCACACTCAAAATCTGTTATGTACTCACAGTTCATCAGATTAACTTAAATTATCAATGATCCTAAAAATAGTCCAGATAGACAGCATATGGCTGATTAGTTGAATTCATGGCCAATGCATGTTGAATTGGAGGATTCCCCGCTGAACCATGTGATATCAGTTCAATTACACATTATGTAAATTGTGGTTACAGTCATAAGGACCCGGCAAAATTATTGATTAGCTTCTGTTAAGTTACCTGTACAATCATCTTCTATGCAAACAATTCACCAAGAAAGAAATCTGAAGAGAAGGGTGCATGTTTCAAAGTGCTTTTTGTATATATTTTGATTGGTATCTAAAATTTTAATAGCAGATTTGACCTAAGATGCAGACATTGAAGTGAGCTTTATTTAATAAAATGCCATTTATTTCCTCTTAACAATGTAAGATGCCAGGGTCCTTTTGTGTGCTTTCATTCACTTAAACCTTCAGTTCCTTTCAGCCATCGTATATAAACCTTCCCCGTCCCATCCTCCCACTTCCTGTTTGATGTATTTCTACATGCAGATTATATAGCATCTGGGAAACACATGGATTTCTGGCAGAAACTTTTCTCCTCTATTGCTTTTTGTTAAAAGTCAAACTCGTTGTAATGGAAAACAGCAGACTGGAGAATATGACATGTTTTGCAATTTACAATTTAATGCAAATGAAAATATCCTGACTAATTTTAGTGAAATATCTCTTCCTCGCTTAAGGAATGTGATACTTGAAAGTAATTTAGTTTATTATCTTGTCTGAAGTGCTGAAAGAGACAATAAATGTTCTCTTCAAAATCCGAGCAAAGTGTAGAAAGACCTAGAGTGAGAAATTAGGTTTGTTTGCATCTGTTATTTTGCTGCTGCACATGCCCATTTAAGTCCAAAATGGTGCCTAGCGTGTGTGCACATGTGACCCTGAATACATCGGGTGTCACCTTGGTGTGGGTGTGAACATATGCAGACCAGGCCCAGCAGACATTTGTAACACTGACAGCTCATGATGACAATCTGTGTGCCACATTGATTGGATGCCAGTGGTGCCATTTTGGGACTTAATATACCAACTAATGCCCTTGTTTAACCTCACACAGGTAAACATGCATTCAGCAGCAGGAAGCAACTGCCTGTACCCATAACTGTGCTCTTTAAAGGGATCGTCTAAAGGGATAAGCTACTTTCAGGTTAGATACTG
This sequence comes from Ginglymostoma cirratum, assembly GCA_024137785.1. Taxonomy (NCBI): domain Eukaryota; kingdom Metazoa; phylum Chordata; class Chondrichthyes; order Orectolobiformes; family Ginglymostomatidae; genus Ginglymostoma; species Ginglymostoma cirratum. Next base: position 29,188,583 of record JAHRHZ010000049.1, read on the forward strand.
GTTGATTTTTTTTTTTAATGGCTGTCCTTATGATTCTGCAAGTACCTGGTGCTTTCTTTAAATGTTTCAGGTTTCAAAATTATCCAGGCAATGGTTGCTAAAAGCTGCAGGATATTTTTTACTGACTTTAAGGCTTTAGCTATCACTGTTCCACTGATTTCACAACTTTGTCTCTTCAGGTGGACAATGAACTCTCTCTCTGAATTGCTGGTGGAACAATCCATTCACATTGTGTTGCTGGCCACACTATACCTCTGTATAGTGTTATCCCGCCTCACAGCTTGCACAGACTGTCAGTTATTTAATCATAATAGATATATCATCAAGACATTTCTGTCACTGGGCAGGTGAACAACCACAGAAAGCAGTACCTAATCATCTTCAGCAGCTATCCCTTCTCACCAAGAAGCCAACCTTCCGAAAGGTCCAGCAGACAGAACATCCACAGCATCTGGGAGTGTGTAAGGATGTATGAGCCATGACTGTCCCAAGACAGAGAGTACATATCTGCATGATCCTTGGCCGATGGTCACATGCAACTTGACACACGGATGGAATGGAAATGTTAATGCTTGACAAATATTTCTGTCTATCCCATACCAGTGGGTATCTTATGATCATATGTGCAAAACTTGAAAAACCCCTGGCTCTCTCAGCTTCAATAATGTTAATGGTGGTGAATAAAATGAAGTGATTTACTTATCCAAAAATTGCATCTGTCACCTTTTGCAACAGGGAGTTCAAGCCCAAGAAATGCTAGAAAAGTCTCCAGCTGGTGTGCAATGAATAAAAATTCAACATCGCTGCTCCCTTGAGACCAAGATGTTATCCCGCCCCCTTGACCTGTCCGTCCTCCCTGGACTGACCTATCTCCTCCCTACCCCCCCACCTACACTCACCTTTACTGGCTCCATCCCCGCCTCTCCCTATTTATTTCAGAACCCTCTTCCCCTCCCCCATTTCTGATGAAGGGTCTAGGCCTGAAAAGTCAAGTTTTCCTGCTCCTATGATGCTGCTTGACCTGCTGTGTTCATCCAGCCCCACGCTTGTTATCTCGGATTCTCCAGCATCTGCAGTACCTTTTATCTCTGATACAAGGCTAGATATGAATTATGTTTGGGAGAGATTATCAGTAAGTGAGTGGTGGCAATACTGTGAATTGAAAGAACTGTGAGCTTAGTGGTTCAGTAGTTGAAAGAAGCACCGTTCAAGATGTATTCACTGACCTTGAACTCTTGTGTGAGGTCATTGAATTTTTGTGGCATGTTTGCCAGGTCAATAGAGGTTAATTGCTGGCAATGATCATGATGGCTATCTGATCTGATTGTTTTCACAGTTTCTGTCTGGAGGCTGTCCTGATCTCCTGTGGATGGAGTGTTTCAGTCCTCCTGCCCGTATCCTGCATTAAAGTCTCTGATGCTGTATCAAGAAATCTTTAAAGGCCGGTCTCTGCTGAATTGTGCCATTCCTAAGTCTTTCTTTGGTCAAACTCCATTCAAGACTGACTTCCAGTGCCTGCTTCGGCAATGTTGAAATAAACCTTCCCTCAAAGGGGTACAGTTGGCTTTAAGTTGTGTGCTAACTGTTCATGCATCTGCAGCCCAGATCAGGCATGCAATCACTGTGTGCCTAGCACTGGGTGCACACTGTACACTTAGAACTGAGCAGTCAGCGCACAAACTGCTGCCTGAACCGGAAACAACAGGAATGGAGCTGCCACTTGTTTTGGGGCTGTATAGGATCACATCAAAGGTATTTGAGCTGTTTCTTAACTTTTTGTTCCTCAACTGCCTGTCCACGTTCTTGCATATATGAAAGGGTGAAAACTGCAGTGGTGTGGGGAGGGGAAATGGCGAAAATGTATAGGTTCTTGCATATACCTTCTAAATTAGAAGATTTTGATAGGAAAATGGGATGCAAGAAGGATACTTGGTAAATGGTCCCACCACCAGCAACAATCGAGTTGTGAGTTTAAGGCTTGAAGATTGATCTTGACTTCTCTTAGTGTAAATCACCATGGCTATCTGCTTCCGTAGTTGCCTGAACATGTGTGTAGAGGGTATCCTTGACCTCCTGGAGATACCTTTTTTGTCCTTTCCATTTCCTCGTCCAGGAGCTCCAGTTCATTGTCTAAGAACATTGGAGACTCCAAAACCATGCAATTTTTCAATGCTTCCAGCAATTGCCAGAAAATACTACAGGAATTCATCAGGTCTGACAGCTTCTAGTGAGAGAAAAATAAATATAATGTTTCAGGTCCAATAAAATTCTTCTTCAGCGTTCTGAAGAAAAGTCATATTGGACTCAAAATGTTAACTCAGTTTCTCTTTCTACAGTTGTCGTCAGAGCTGCACAGTTTTATCAGTATTTTCTGTTAGTCTAGTAAACTTTCTCTGAAATACCTCCAATGCATTTACTTCCTTCCACAAATAAAGTGACCAAACTCCAGATGTTGTTTCACCAGTTTCCTGTATAACTGAAGTATACCTCCCTACTTTTGCATTCAGTTCTGCTCACAATAAATGATAACACTTGGCTTTCCAAATTACTTGCTGTACCTGCATACTAACCTTTTGTGATTCGTACATGAGGATGTACAGATATCTCTGCATCTCGAAGTCTGCAATCTCTCACTATTTAGATAACATGATTTTTAACATTTTCCTGCCAAATTTCACATTTTCCCACATTTTACACATTTACTCACTTAATCTATTTTTTTAAAAAAAATCCTCCTTATATTCTCTCACATCTTAGTTTCCAATCGATCTTTGTGTCATCAACAAATTTAGTTATCGTACTTTCTGTCCCTTTTAGGCAAATCACATTAACTTTGTAAAGAGTTAAGGTCCCAGCACCAATCCTTGTAGCACACTGCACATCACATTTTGCCAACCTGAACAAAATCTATTTATGCCTAGTCTCTGCTTTCTGTAAGGCAACCAATCTTCTATTCATGCCAATATGCCTTCCCCAAGGCCAGGAACTTTCATTTTTCATAACAACTGTTGACCTGGCACCTTACTAAATATCTTTTGGAAATCTAAGTACAGTGTGTCCACCGGTTTCCCTTTATTCGTGGCATGTGTTACCTCCTTGAAGAACTCCAACAGATTTATCAAACACGACTTCTCTTTCACAAAATCATGTTGACACTGCCTGATTATTTTGAACTTGTCCATGTGCCTTCCTCAGAACTGGACCCAAAACGTTAACTCTGATTTTTTTTCTTCACAGGTGCTGCCAGACCTGCTGAACTTTTCCCAGCAACTTCTGTTTTTGTTCCTGATTGACAGCATCCTCAGTTCTTTCAATCTCCCTGAGGGTCCTGAGTAGCAGGGAAACAACCCATTGGAAGTTTAAACTTCCTGAAAATAGCCAAGTCTGTCCATGTGGTAAGACTTCCATGGTGTCCTGACTTCTATCTCCCAACTTATTTTCCTCCTCCTGCAGAGACTGGAGATATGGGCCAATGACAAATATGACAGAAGAAAACTTCAGAAATATTTTGAAGGTTTTTATAAAGAAATTATCAATTTTACATGTTAGAAAATATCATTTAATGTTCAAAAATAATTTAAAAATAAAGTTTTTTTTCTTTACATCAAAATGGGGTTTCAATCTATCAAGAACACATGAGTCCCTTAATAAACTCCATGTGGATTCAGAGCCACAGGTTTCAGACCCCTGGACTGTTTGAAAAAAGATGCATCAAAGTGCAGTTTCCAATCCTTAGTGGATATTATTGTGTATGGCAGTTAGTGCCCGAAAAGATATAAACAAACTGTTCCTGAGAGCAGCTAAACTGTGTGTTGTCTTGTTGTGTACAGAAGGTTTCAGTAACAGTAATGTGTACTTATCTTAAGTATAGCTTGATGTCTCACAAGAAACTATAATGCATCTTAGATCTAATGTAACTAGCTATTAAGAAACATGGAATAAACCTATAAAAATAAAACCTGGAATAAAAACAGGAAGTGCTGGAGAAATTCAGTAGGCTTGGCAGGATCTGTGAAGAGAGAGAGAGTTAACATTTTGAGTCCAATATGACTCTTCTTCAGAACTGTCATAAACTTATTCTGTTTATCAGGACTGAGCTTAGCTTCTGTCAAAGACTTTGTGTGGGTTCCCTTCTTCATTTGGTATCCGTAACTTAGACAAACACCAAGAATAGGGATTCATGGCTGTGAATCTACCCCAGGATCCCAGATGAGCCAGTAGCTCATTGTATCAGATATATTATATCAGAAGGTAAGTAGCATTCCAACTTGAAGCTAACATGCGGAAGCCTTTTTTGTTATTTAGCCTTTTTTTTAAATCAACCTGTTCAGAGATTGGTTTCTTTGTCCTGGATGGTGTCAAGCTTCTTGAGAGCTGCACTTTCATCCAGGCAAGTAAAGAGTATTCCATCACACTCTTGACTTGTAGCATAAATTATTACACCGAAAGCAGCCACTTGCTACTGCACTGCAGCTTGTGTACCGAATAAACAATGTTTCAGTCCACAGCATATGGTGTGATCTGAGAAACACATTTGATGAAGCTGCCAAATTTGAGATCTTTGAAATTATTTTGCACCTTCAGGAATGTTTAAGCATATCAAGGTACAGTAGGTATCCTTGAGTAAAGCCCAAATATTTTCAAATGGGTATAATGCTGAATCAGATTCAGAAAAATCAATCTGAATTAGTCAGCAAGAAGAAAGCATTCAGAAAAATCAATCTGAATTAGTCAGCAAGAAGAAAGCAGCGAATCATGAAAAAATCCAAATGGTCACCACTGCGGTAATGAGCACACAGTTCCAAACTACAATCAATTCGAAATTGTCGAGGCATTTGAAACATCTAAACTTAAGTGCAGGTTGACATTCAATACTTTTCTAAAAAGGAGCTAGTGAAGAGGAAAGGATTAACCTCATTTTGTATGCATGAGAGGAACAATTGGATTAAGTTAATAGCTGGCTGATCAGTGGGATGGCAGCAAAAATACAGACAAATGTTTTTGAGAAATTCAGCATACATCTCCAGCCAGTCAAATCAATCCACCGCAATGTATCTCAAAGCCTGAGGCAGGGATCAGGCGAGCCTATTGATAATTTCTGGATGAGATTGTGGACTGCAGCCAGCAAGTGTGAATGCAAGGTAGCTGAAAGGCTGGTAGTTCAGGTCACTTGGGCTGTGTCATGATGTAATACAAGCTCTGATTGGAAAAGGCAAACTTACAATATCATAGGCTTTTGACACTGTCAAAGCACATGAAAGAGCAAGATGAAGATGCTGACTACACAAAGAGGGGTTTTCGATGAAGCCAAAGGAAAGGCAGCAGGGTTGATGCAGTAAGAATGAACACCAGACAAAAGCACTGTGCAAGAGTTGTGGACTACCACATGAATTCACAGACAGCAGGAAATGTGCCACGTATGGATCAATCTGCAGAGCTTGTGAGAAGCCAATCACTGGGAAAAGATATCCAGAACAAAGAAAGAAGATGGTAAAGGAGTTACCAGAAGCCACACAACAGAGAATAAAAATAAAAGAAATAGATCTGACAAAGGCCTGTTTTTGACCAGACAGTATAATTCTTTGAGCATGTTATTTGATTTTTTTTTTTGGTTTTAATGTAATCCAGGCAACAAAGATCCAATTTTCAGTATTCCAAAATAGTTTTGGTCCTGTTTCCAGCAAATTTGTTTCACTGAGTACTGTGAGGTTTGCAGTAAATATCAAAAGGAGACTAATTTGAACCATTCTCATAATTCTAATATAATGCTCTGTGCCACCAGCAAAAATAGAAGCTAGAGCAGGCAGTCCCAGGAGTGAAGTGTAAAGTTGAGAGCTACAGTGTGTGTGTTTTTTAATAAATGGTCGCACTGAGCAACTGGGCTGAGACTGTGAGATATGCTTAAGCAGGTGTGGAACAGCTTCAGAAAGAAACTCAATCAACATGTGATACTAAGACAGTCTCAATGGGCAACATGTTCGCCAAAACAAACCATCCTGGCTGTTGCTAACAGGGCATACATTCATTTACACAGCACTCAATGAGTGCCAAAGTTGGGACATAGCTGAGCCCATGGCAAGTGTGGTCAAATCATTGTAAAATTGAACAGCCACTGTCTCCACATCAAGATCAGAAATATGATATAAAACTAATAACAGCTAATAAATGGTTGGATACTTCAACAAAAATTTTCCAATTACATAAATAAAAGCAAGATTTCAATGTATATAATGTAAAATACTAAGTGATCAGGGTTATGGCTTTATCAGAGGGAGGTCAGGCCTCACATATTTGATTGAGTTTTTTGCGGAGATGGTCAGGTGTGTAGATATCACCATTCCTTCACTGTCACTGGATCAAAATCCTGGGAATCAGGAATGGCAAGTTGGGATAGTGTAGCTTGATGGAAATTGGAAATCGTGGTTTTCCAAGTGTTTGTTGCCCCTGTTCTTCTAAGCACTGGAGGTCGAGGGCTTGGGAGATGCTGTTAGCCCTGGTGAGTAGTTGCAGTAAATCTTGTGGATTGCACACATTGTTGCCATTGTGAGCAGAGTATTGAGAGAGTGAATGTTTTAGATGCTGGATGGCGTGTCAATCAAGTGGGCTGTTTTGTTTTGGATGGTTTCTAATTTCTTCAATATTGTTGCATTGATCCAGGCGGTGACTTAGAGGTAAAGTCATTGGGCTGGTAATTCAGAGTCCCACACTGATGTTCTGGTGACAAAGATTCAATCCCACCATGGGAGATAGAATTTAAAAAAATAATATAACAGTAACTTTGTAATCTTTGTTGATTGTCGTAAAACTCGTCAGTTTTGCGAATGTCCTTTAGGGAAAGAAGTTGGTTATCCTTACCTACATGTGACTGCAGACCCTCAGTAATGTGGTTGACTCTTTACCACTTTCTGGAAAGGATTAGCAAGTCACTCAGCTCAAGGGCAATTGGGATGGGCAATGAATGAATTTTAAAAAACGCACGCTGAAAGTATTCCATCACACTTTTACTTTGTGTCTTGTAAATGGTGGACAGGCTTTGGGGAGTCAGGAAATGAGTTACAGAATTCCTAGACCTCAACCTGCATGTGTGATTGTAATATTTATATGCCTAATTGGGTTTCTGGTCAATCGTCATTGACAGTATTTTGATTCAGCAATGGTAATGCCATTGAATATCAAGAGGAGAGATGATTAGGTTCTCTCTAGCCAGCGATGGATTTTTTCTAGCACTTGTGTGGCATGAATGTTACTTCTCATTTATCAGCTCAAGCCTTGCTGCTTATGGACCTAGAGTGCTTCTGAGCCTGAAGAGTTACAAGTGGAGCTGAAAATTGGGCAATGATCTGTGAACTTTCCGATGTCTGACCTCATGATAGCAAAAATGTCATTGACAAAGCAGCTAAAGATGGTTGGGCCTAAGACACCATCCTGAGGAATCCCTGCAGAGATGCCCTGGGGCAAGATCATTGCCCTCAAGCAATCATAGCCATCTTCCTTTGTGTGAGTTTAAAATAGATTTCTATTGCTCTCTGGGAACAACCAATTAAATTTTGAGAAAAAAAACCTAAAAATGCAGTATAGCTAGAGGAGGAGGAAGCTGGCAGTCATTCATTAAATAAATAAATCTTTTTGTACACAGACTCAGCTATCAATTCAATGAATCTGCTTCAATACATCCAATAGCAGGACCAAATAAATGATTTAATTGAATGAGGGTGTTCTGAATGCATGCAGTTGAACTGCAGGGTGAATGTGCCAAACGCAAAGTGAAGAATTAAAGAACTCTCAAAGGAACGGATACAACTAAGCTCCAGGGGTAAAAGATTGTCACAAATTTGTTCATTAATGAATTAATCCTCTCACTTCCTGTCTCAAGAACCACGCCTTATCCAGTTCCTTATAAAACATTACCAACTGGAACTTCCAGTCTTCAACACAACAGGAGAACTATTAATACAGTAGTAAAAGCACCTAGTCTCCAGTAGTTACCTTGTGGAAGACAGTCTATTAACAAAAATATTGGTGAATGTTTCCAGTTCAAGAATATAATAATGTCTAAGGTTTATGGGGATTTATCTGGAAATGTTCCAACAATTGTACTGGGAGCTTTTACAGGCTCCATAGAAACTGGCGTTTTGTCAATTTTGTTGTTTCTACTACTAAAGATTTGAAGCAGTCTTTTTTTAGTTCATTTGACAAACAAACAGAAATAGAAGATCCAACATATTCTGTTTAATTATATGCCATTAAATTACAGTGTGGGAAATTTTAAACAATGTGCCAAACTACGAGAAGAGTCATTCTGATGTGCTATTTTTGTTTCATTCTTCAAATGCATCTTTATGTTATTACATTGGTTACAAACTCATGGAGGTGATGAGAGTCTCACTGTTACCTTACGAGCCAGGAAGTGACCCATCTCACCTTGTTCCAGGAAAGCCCACTGCATTATGTGCCAGTGAAGCACATGGCAGGCCAGTGTTGGTCCTTGGCTGCCCCCCCATCCTGGTCCAAAGGATGCCAGGGGCCAGAAGTCTCAACCCATCAAGAGCTACAGATCAATCAAAGGCTGGTAATTCTACCGAACAGTAATGCCAATGAGATGGCAGTGCTTGCTGTTAGAACCCCAATTATCCCAAAGCCTATTATCATTACTGAGTCCCAGGCCAGAGGTGATGGATGGAGGTGATGTAGTGAGGGGTTTGTTGTTCATTGGGTGGGGAGCCCTGGCAGAGAATCAGGGTGGTTTTGAGAGTGTTCCATCATTCAATAAGATCATGCCTGTATCAGCTGTGGTCTCAGCTCCAACTCCTTGCCTACATTCTATAAACCTTGAATCCCTTGTCTATCAAAAATCCAATTTTCTTAGCCTTGAATAAGTTTACAGAGCCAGCCTTCACTACTGTTTGTGGAAGTGAATTCTACACCTTTAGAGTGAAGTAAAAGTTCCCCATATCTTTATCTTAAAAGAGGGACCTGTGTGATTCAAGGCAGTGCCCTGGCTCCTTGTGAGGAAGAGGGCACATGGAATGAGCTCAAGGTCACTCATCCCCCTGTTGCCTTGCATTTGGTGCTGAGCGCCAGCAGCTGGAGCAATGGAGAACAGCTCTGGGTGTATCTCCAGCAGACCTCGCTCTCCATGGCCGCTATAAACCTGTTCATGGAGCCAGACAGACTGCCACACACCTCCCTGCACTCCTGCTGCCATTGAGCAAGGAGGGCCATTGCTTTCCCACAGAACAGTCTGCCACTCCTGTTCCTCCCTGTACATGTGGACCAAGTCCCAGATCGCTTACACCACAGGATCCTCTCCAGCCTGGGGCCGAGCAGGTGCCTGGACTCCAGCAATCCTTCTGGAACCTAGGAAGGGGTTCCTTCCTGGGCTGTAGAGCTGTTGCAGAGAGGTGCTCACCAAATTGTGGTCCCACACTTCCTGATGAAACGGTCCCACCGAGGTGTCAGTATCTTCACTGCTGCGAGGGCCGGGTAGGGGATAACAGGTGTAGGAGGAAGCTTTGCCAATGCTTCCCCTTAGACCTCGGTACTTTCCACTGCCAGAGGTTGACAGGAAGGCTTCTGGGGGAGCATAGTGTTTCACCACAGAGATGATGGGGATGCTGGCAGTATCTGCAAGGCAGAAGAATGAGGGAGAAGGTGTAACAGCCAGGGGTTAGCAGTGGTGTGCTGTGAACGAGACTGATGGCAGGGTTAGTTTGAGAGTTGCAGTGAAATGAAGAGCTGTGTTGACAAAGTCGGCAGGATATGGAAGTTGCACCATCCCTGTAGAAATAGTCCCAGTCTTCTCCTGTGAGAGACAGGATTCTCTCCTTACATGGGGCAAGGGACCCTTCCTGCTGCACTGCCTCTTGCTGCCCTGTTGGGGTGTCTTCTTCTGTAAAGCAAGAAAAGGAGGAATTAAGTGAGATGACAGTGCGTGGCAGGGCTGTTAGTGTTGGTACAAGTGGTGGGAATGTGGTGAGTTGCTCCAAAGGAGTGAAGAGGCAGCACAGTGGCCATGCAGGGTTAGTGGTGTGGGAGGTAGGGGCTAAGTGAGAGTGCGTGAGGGAAACAACAGTGAAAGAGGCAGAGCCTGAGGCTTAGTAGGTGCAGTAGTGGAGATAGAGTGAGTGTGAGGTGATAGAGAGAAGAGTGTGGATTATGGTGGAGCAGAGAAGGCTATTGACCCTCTTGTGGCATTGCTGGCCATTCCTCCACACCATGTAGATGGTACTGCCCTGAGGGGTGATCTCAGACCAAGCTACCAGGGTTTGGTGGTGAAGCCTCCACTGCCATTCCTACGGAGAGAGAACTTCTCTCCTTTCCATCAACCCCTTGACCAGAACCTCCAGGTCCCTGTCAGAGAATCTGTCAGATGTCAGAGGTGCCATCTTCCCCTTCTCCAACATCTTCTCGAAATGTCCCTGACCAGGCAGGGCAGCTTCAAACTGTCATTGCTCACCTGGGTGCACAATGGCCTTTTAATGAGCATGGGAGCAGAGTGGCTGGTCTTTGGGTGGATCTCCAGTGAGAGGCGAGTTGTTGTGGAGATGGCCCCTGGTAAGACGGATCTGGAATTAGACGTGGTGGATGCGACAGGGGCTGGGTAGCTTGTTAATGAGTTGAGTTTGGTAAGATACAGTAAGAAAATGCATTAGACCTCATGGCAAAAATCCATCCAGAAACCTCCATTCCATTTCAACTTAGCCAAAAAATCTAAGGTTTGGCCTTATATGTTTTATTCAAATAAGGAGATTAAAACTGTAGACAGTATTCCAAGTATAGTCTCATTAACAATCTGTCCAATTGAATTAAAATTTTGCTAATTTTATTTTCCATTGTATTGTAATAAAGCTCATTCCATTTACTTCCTAATCACAAGCTGTACTTCAATTCTAATGAATGTGGTTATGTGATGCATGTGCCAGGGCACCAAAATACCTCTGTACCATCATGCTCTGCAATCTTTTTCCATTTAAATAACTTTCTGTTTCTCTAGTTTTCCTGCCAAAGTGACAAGTTCATATTTAATGACAAAATGAGATATTTGTCTTTATTAGGCAAGGCATGGAATAAAAGAACAAGGAGGTAATGCTAGAACAGTACAAAACAATGGTTAGACAACAACTTGAGTACTAAATGCAGTTCTGGTCACCACATTAATGAAGGAAGTGATTGCATTTGACAAAGTGCAGAGGAGATATACCAGGATGCTGCCTGGCTTGAGCTATAAGGAAAAATTGGATAGGCTTGGGTTGTTTTCCTTAAAGCAGTAAAGCTTGAGAGAGGACCTGATGGAAGTTGTATAAAATTAAGAGGGGCATAGACAGGGTAGATAAGAAGCCACTTTTTCCACTACTAAAGGCTTCAATACCAGAGCACAAAAGTTTAAGGCAAGAAGTAGAAGGCAAAGAGGAGATAAAAGGTACTGCAGATGCTAGAGAATCCGAGATAACAAGGCATGGGGCTGGAGGAACACAGCAGGCCAAGCAGCATCATAGGAGATTTGTTTTTATCTCAGAGTGATGGGAATCTGGAACTCACTGCCTGAAAGGATCATAGAGTCATGGGGTTATACAGCATAGAAACAGGCCCTTTGACCCACCACGTCTATGCTGACCGACAAAGACCAAACTATACTAATCCCATTTATCTACACTCGGCCCATAGCCTACTATGCCCTGGCATTTTAAGTGCTTATCCAGATGCTTCTTAAATATTGTGAGAGTAACTGCTTCTGCCACCCTCTCAGGCAGCACGTTCCATATTTCTACCACCCTCTTGGTGAAAAAATCTTTTATCAGATCCCCTCTAAATAACCTACTCACCTTAAACTCCACTGGTTAAGTTAAATATAATTTCTCTTTCAAAATGCTGTGATGGCTCTGTGCGTTCTCATGATTTTCTCAGTATTCTGTTATAGCTTCCTTGATAATGGACTCAGGAACCTTCCATTTGACACATTTTAGGCTAACAGGTCCATCGTTTCCTACTTTTTGTCTGTCCAGACTATATCCGTCTATTGCCTCACACCTCAATAAAAGCTTCTCAATACAAATGGGAAGATCAGACCGGGGTGCCTCTGAGTTGCTGAGGGGTGGAGGGGATGTGGTATGAAGAATTGAGAGTTGGAGGGAAAAATAACGCACAGCCAAGTCTTGGTTATCATTGAATAATGAAAACTCTGGGACTGGAGAGATGGTCCACAGTAGGTTCAGGACCAAGGTTCAGTGCTCACTACAATTTTCTAGTTCCACACATGGACACGATTGGGATCTTCAAATGAAAAGGCAAATGACAATAAATATCAAAGCACCAATTGATATCAGAGAGAATCTTTTGCTTTGTTGTAATCTGAATCTTCTTGAAATCATCCACTTTCCATCTCTGTATAGGAACTGTATAACAAAGTGAAGCTGATGTTAGAGGTTTAGCTGGGTGGGGAAGCTATGGAATAGATTTTAATAATAGGCCCTGAATGCGCTGGCAATCTTAAGGTGTGCTCTTTATCCGTAAAGCCAGTTGACTGTGAGTACAGTGGGGATGCCAGCAGCTCCACTTTGCATCCAAACAGAAGATTTCCCCTTCGGTCTAGGAGTAGCAATCAAAAGGCAGGGGAAGAGGAAGGTTGGCAGGCTAATAGCTGGCTGGTGGATTTTTACCACGATAACATTCTGAAAGGTCTTCCCTGGTTTTGATGCTTCCTTTTAGGTCCACTGCATACTGTCTACTCATTGCTGCCTTAAAAGTTCAATGAGCAACTAACAGGACACCAAATTAGCATGTAGAATAAGATTTCCAATTGAATCGTACATTCACGTGGGTTGTCCACAAGAGGCTGCAAAGGGAATAGTGACTGCTCAAAAAGGAGTGATAAGGAAATAATAACTATAGCACAACATTTTTCAGACTATTACTGCTCCGGGTGGAGTGACTGAATCTCAGTGCTCAGACCACCCACAGGGCATCATACATTGCTACCATATAGGGTACATTCTTCAGTTGTTCTTTAGTTTATTAATATCATTAGGAAAAATAAAACATATACAGATATTTTGCATTCATTAAAATACACCATTACTTCATCAAAATGTTAATTTTACTTTGTTCATAGGATATATGCATCACTGGCTAAGTCAGCATTTATTGCACATCCCTAATTGCCTAAGGGCAGTTAAAAGTCATCTACATTGCTATAGATCCCAGAATCACACAATGGATTCGATAAGGATGGCAGATTATTTTTCCTCCCTAAAGGATATTCATGAACCAGATAGGTTTTTAGCAAGAAGTGGTGGTTACATGGCCACTGTTAGGGCAGCTGTTTAATTTCAGACCTTTTATTCCCCCAGTTCAAATTTCACCATCTGCCACCGTGCCCTGGATTATTGACCTGGCATTCTGGATTTCCAGCTCACTGACAATGCCACTATGCCACCAGCTGCCTTTGTGCCACTTGGTACTATCACCCCTGGTAGTATTACACTATTAAATTTGATTATATAAAGAAACTGTTCAAAAAGTGCTGGTTTACTGAGTGTGATTGTCAGATGGCAATTCACCATCCTTACAATGGCAATACAAACGTATGAATTAGGATCATAAGTAGGCCATTCAGCCCTCAAAGACTGCCCTGCCCATCAATAACATCATGGCTGATCTGTTTGTGTTTCAAATTCCACATTGTCAGCTATCCCCAATAACTAATGTTGTCTTACCCTAAAAAATCTTACACCTTAAAAATATTCAATTACACCGCCACCGCCATCTTCTGATGCAAAGAGTTAACACCACAAGGCATTGAATGGTTTTATTCTCATCAGATGTACTTGCCTGACATTGAAACAAACTGAGAGAAGAAAGGAAAAGCAAAAGAAAGTGAAAAGACACTTCACTTGCTCCAGTTGGCCGTGTGGAAAAAACAAAGAGGCAATGAAAGAAGGATTGAGCTGTTTCACACGTGATTTCTGTGAAGAACTGCTTTCAGACACATCTGGGAAGAAAAACTTTGTTTTCCTGCTGACGGCTGCAAAACAGTGTAAAACTTGAAAAGCTTGCAGTTGAAAGCAGGGGAGCGTATTTCTGTAAAAACAACGTTTTATTGGTTATTAGGTAGCACAACAGCAGGGAGGTAGCTAAAAAGGACATCTGTCTCTTGAATTTGGCTCTAGTGTTTGTTGAGAAGAAAGCAGGTCCTGGCGAAATTGTACTCTGGTTGCCAGCAATTTTTCCTGAGCGACCCTGTGTATGTGAGCTTCCACATGGAGTTCTCAGCAGCAATGCCATATGGAAGAGAATTCCACAGGCATGAGGAAGCAATGTGTAAAGCTTCAATGCTTTACAACTGCTGAGGGTCAGTTACCACAGATGTGTCCCTGGCACCAGTTTGGAAATCGAGTTCAAAAGGAGTTATGAGCTAGCGTCTGGCAAACTGGCACAAGGTGGGAGGAATGAGATGTGCTAAAAGAGTGGGATTTCAGTCTTGGCAAAATACTGAGGGCAAGCAAACCATCAATACATCTCAACAAGACTGACCTCATTACCTGACGTGCCTGTAATCAACCAAAAGGTTATTTACAAAATTCATTTCCCAAGAGTCTGAAAGGCGCTTCTCTGTTTATGATCTCACAGAAGAGACTTGAAATTATTCTGACCTAGATTCTATTTGAAGACCATTGCTCTTAGTAGTTCTGGACCGTATGAGTTATTTTTATTACTCCTTCTAGTATAGGATGGCGTCACTGACACAGCCAGCATTTGTTGTTAATCCCTAATTGTCCTTGAGCTGAGCGACTTGCTTGGCCATTGAACAGGGCAGTTAAGAGGTGACCACATTGCTGTGGGGCTGGGGATCTCCCAGGACAGACCAGGTCACAGTGACAGAATTCCTCCCCTTCCTTTTAAAGGCGTTAATGAATTGATGTGTTTCTATCCATCAAAAGAGGGAACTGGATCGTGGCATACTTTGCAACAACAACAGCGACTACATTTCATTTGTGGCAAAGTGCTTGGGACGTTGTGACAGGCGTTATAGAAATGTGAGTTCTTGATTTCCGTCGCTCATGGTGGCAAAGCTGGGAATGGGTGTTTTCTGAATGCTCCTGGTCAGTCATCCAATGCCTTCAGAGGGTACTGCAACTTTCAAAATGAGTGTGGTGTGGGGGAGCCAGCAGGACACTTGCCTTCTACTGAGAGCTCCTAAAATCATTGAAGAGCACACTATCTGGCTAGAGAGGCCCACAAGGTAATTTTCAAATCACTAATCAGGAAAAGCAAACAGTCTGGTACTCATGAGTTGGGCAGCTGTTGGGTGCAATGTCGGGAGCCATTCAATGATGGTTCCGCTGAAGCCAAATTGCTAGGAAAGAAAGGATGATTCACAGAGCAGGTGTGGTCCCTTTTCATTAATGGTTTGGCCAATTGTCTGCGCCATGAGGCTGCTGGTCTCTGATGCCCTGCTCCTCTATTCTGTAGGACCAGTCATGGCTGTCACTTTTCTTTGAACAATGCACTTGAGAGTCAGTTTCTGCCTCCTGGTAAGTGCTTAGTTGAGTTCACCTCCAATCCAGTCCAGAAATCTACATTTTAAAATTGCCGGACAGTATGTTTGTATGAGTGAAGAGAGAATGTAAATATATCTCTCCTTAACCAATCAAGTTGAAGGGCAACAAAATTAACTGCAGGAGCACTGAGAAGCAAGTGTAAGTTAAAGACATAGGATCAACATCAAAGTAGAAAGAGAAATGAAAGGTTGGAGTAAGAGAGAGAGGGGACTGAAGTGAAAGGTAAAAACGTTACACTTTTAATGTCTCAGTTATTGTGTAAAGAAATGGCACTCCATATTTATATTGTTAATTTTTAGAATCAGTGAGGTAGTGACAATTATCATCGCAACACTAAGTGGGAAATTATATCTGCGGAAAGTTTAGTTTGTAAACAAATGTGCAAATACAGCAACCTCAGACCACTTAATGTCCACCAATGTTGATGGCAGACAGGAACATTCTGTTTTGCAAAGCTAATGGTGAAGGGACATTACTTTGAAAGCAACTTCTCGGCATTCTTTGCTTGAAATTGCTGTATTATTTTACAAATAAATGATTCCAGGTGCCATTAACTTTACCACTACTTTGGCAGCAATCTCATGTGAGAGATCACACCCTACGACCTTGTGCCCTAGGATCCTAAATTTCCACATTTAGAATTTGCCTGTTTCCTGGTATTTCTCCTGTTTTCTGTCCAAGGAGGGTGTGAGGAAACAAAGGATCATTGTAAGGCCAGTGATGGTAGTGAATCTTGAGATGGCTCTGTTCATCATGTTCTCTTGTTTTTCTCTATTGCCAGCAGAAGAACGAAAAACATTTGCTGCATCCCTGATCAGATTCTGTGTGAAATAGAAAGGAAAACGCTGAAAAGTCAGGCTGAACAAAAAGACGGAATAAGAGAAATAAAATGAAGAAGGGGATCGCAAAAAAGTAGTCTCTTTCTGTGAAGGAATGCTCCAAGAAGCTTGGCTATGACATTTTAATGGCTATTTGCTGAGGTATAGATTTGTTTTCACATATACAACTGTCTGTTAGAATAATGTTATTTGTGCTAGATATCTCAAACAACCTTAAAATAGAAAATGGCACATAGAATCATAGCGTCAGAGAGATGTATATTATGGAAATAGTCACTTCAGTCCAACTCGTCCAAGTCGAACAGATACCCTAAATAAATGCAGTCCCTTTTGCCGGTATTTGGTCAATATCCCTCTAAACCCTTCCTATTCATCTGCATATCCAGATGCATTTAAATGTTGTAATTGTACCAGCCTCCACCACTTCCTCTGGCAGCTCATTCCATACACACACCACCCTCTGCGTGAAAAAGTTACCCCTCAGGTCCCTTTAAATCATTCACCTCTCACCTTAAACCTACGTCCTGTAGTTTTGGACTTCCCTACCCTGGGGAAAAGACTTTGACTATTCACCTTATCCATGCCCCTCATAATTTTATAAACCTCTATAAGGTCACCCCTCAGCCTCCGATGCTTCAGGGAAAGTAGCCCCTTGCCTCTGGACTATTAGCGACAACATCACTATAGCACCCCACATTCAGTCACTCATCTTGCTAGCTATCTGTCTACCTTTAATTCATCCCATTATCCCTTCCTCAACTAATCCTCTGAAAGTAATCATTGAAAACGTTTCACTGTACTCCTGCAATTTTGTACCTGAGTATATGTGATAACAAAGTCTGCATCTAAATCTAATTATTGTTGACTATGCAAGCTTTGTTTACAGTTGTCTTGCAACGTAACATTGTAGTTTCTGTTTCAAATCTGAAGGTACTATAATAAAGAGTCTTGGTAATGTAAAAAAGCTCATTCCGAATCTTATGGCAATAATGAAACCCGAACACCATGAAGGAATTGTGTGAAACTCAATGTGTGAATGTATTTGAAATCCTCAGCTGCAAATTGAGATCTTGAAACATATTTGCTGTTGACAGGCCTGCCTGCTTTATAGCCCCAGGAACTGTAGAGTCCCAGACAATAATAGGGACCCCACAAATGGAAATGGCTGCCTTCCTTCTATAATACATGGCTCCGCGTCAACTTTGTGTAAATGTATGTTTTGTTCTTCATCCAGTTTCCATTTTCACTTCAGCTGCAAAGCAAATGCTGCTTTGAGGAAGACTTGCGCATGACAACTAACAGTTTCTAGTAAACACCTCTCTGATTTATTGCCACAATTTCCCCGCACATTTTGGTAACAGCTTATAAAAACGTTCACGTATTTGAACGTACATGTTTACCCAGCAAGTAATTGATTCCCAAGTAGTTTTCCAACAAGACTCTTTGCCTCATTAATAATTACTGGGCCATGGCAGTTTGGTTTGTTGCTTCTTGGAGGTCACCTCTAAACATTAGGAGAGGGCAGGCAAAATCAAGGCATTTTGCAATGAGAGATGGGGATTTTTGTCTATTTGTAATTGAGCTACTTTGCCAGCAGTAAATTGTCAGTACTTTTATGTTTGAAATGAAGGGAAACTTGAGTGCAGTTATTTGCGGGAGACGGAATTCGAAGATGTAAAAGCTCTAACTGCTCACAAATTATAATGCATCTGCAATTTACCCCACTGAGAGCAAACACCAGCTACTTATGAAGATAAATGTAACTAGCAGAAAAAAAACACTCCCCAGAGTGGATTTATCAATGAGATTTTGCTCCTGAAATGCTCTTTGGAAACTCAGGCTGACATCCAATGTCTGAGATCCCCCAGCTAACATTAAACATTGTAAGCTATTTTCATTTGTGTCAGTTTGATTTGTGATGCAAGATCATATCCATCATTAATAATTCAATAATTCGGCAGTAATGAACAATATGAAGTAGTAATGTGCTGGTAATGTCAATGGATTAAGTAATCCCAGGCTAACAGTTTGGGAACCCACCAGCTTCAAAACCCTCCGGGCCAGACGATGAAATTTGAATTCAAACATTCCAAAATAATCAGGAATAAAAAGCTAGCTTAATTTTTTAAGAGAAGGAAATCTGTGTCACGGAAGAAATTTATTCTCTTCTTCAGGTTGCAAAGGCGTTGAGGTGATGCCTTCTGCTATGTCCATCTCAGATTCCGAGGTATCTTCAACGCTTGACAGAGAGGGAGAGCTCACGGGTTCCAGAAAAGTTGGAAATGCTGTCGAGGAGCTGGACACATTTTGCTCCCACTCTGTTTGTGAGTGTGCAGCTTTCTTATGGTTCACGTGCTTGTTCAGTACCATCGCACCTAATTACACAGAACATAGAACAGTACAGCACAGTACAGGCCCTTCGGCCCATGATGTTGTGCCGACCTATTATCCTACTAAGATCAAACTACCCTGCATACCCTACATTATACTATCATCCATGTGATATCTGAACTTTATACCTCACAGGACCTGACCTCGTGTTGACCATGCCTCTTACCCATGCACGGCTATTCCCATTGTTCCAACACCAAACTTCATCCCGGGAAGTAAACTGTCTCTCCCGCTTAGAAGAGGCTAGTGTCCGGCATTGACGTTCCTGATGCCGTTTCACCCATCGCCCCCACCACATCTCCACCCCCTCCAGATCTGGGAAGATCCAATTTAACCTGGTGCAGAATCTTGTCCACAGTAGCAGCTCTGCTAGAGCTATCCCTGTAGTTGCATGAGGGGTTGTCCTACAATCAAATGGGAACCTGGGGTAGTTGGTGTCTAGTGAAGTTGTAGGCTGTTTCCTTAAGTCTGTATTCAAAGTTTGGACTGCTCTTTCTGTCAGACCATTGGATGATAGACGGTATGGAGCTGTCCTTATATGCGGACACCGTTCACCTTCAGGAAACACTCAAATTCCCTGCTGGTAAATGATGGCCTATTTATCTGTGACCAACACTTCCAGAAGTCTGTGTTTTGTAAAAGATGCATGCACTTTTTCTGTTGTCGTCCCTCTGTTTGACGAATGAACTCTATGTATGACCAGCCACTTTGAGTGAGCATCCTCAATGACTAAGAACATTAAGCCCATGAGAGGACCTGCATAGTTGATGTGTAACTGAGTCCAATGTTTACTCAGCCATTCCCATGAATGTGGGGGAGCTGCTGGCAGTACCTTTTGTCCTTGTTGGCACTCTGGCCACTGCACCACCAACGCAACTACATCTGCATCCAGTTCAGGCAACTAGACATAGCTTCTCACCAACATCTTCATTTTGGACATTCCTGGATGATCCCAGTGGAGTTCAGCCAGTATTTGGTGGCAATCTTTGCACAGGACAGTCATTCTTGTCCCCCATAATAATATGCCATCCTCTGCGATCTGGTTTCTCCAGGCCCAAAAAGGTTTCAGTTCTGGTTGTGTCCATCCTTTGGTTTTCCCCGTCACCACCAGCAAATATTGTCAATCGTGACTGCAGGTGTGTCCATAAAATTTAAACCATTTCATACTCTTCCAGTGGCCGTACCACTGGTGGATGTATCTACCAGTGGGAGGCAGCTCAATGCATGTACATTTGCAAATTGGCCTCCTGGATGGTGTTCCAAGTTGTTATTATACACACTTAGAATTAGACCCCACCTCTGAATTCAGCCTGAAGCTTTGGGCAGCACTGACTTGTCCTCTTTGAGTAGACCTAGCAGGGGTTTGTGGTCTGCTGTTATGACAAATTTACATCCACAAGGGTATTGGTGGAACTTCCTGACTCCAAATATGACCACTAACCCTTCCTTCTCTCTCTGGGCGTGTATACATTCTGCATTAGCCAAAGTCCTGGATGCATATGCTATTAGGCGTTCCTCTCCATTGGGCTACCAATGAGCTAACACCACGCTGATGCTATAAAGGGAGGCATCACATGTCAATACCAGATCTTGCTGGGGATCATAGTGTGCCAACACCTTAGGGGATGATAGTTGTTTCTTCACTTCTCTGAAAGAAATGGCTTGGCTTCTTGACTAATTCCAAGGCTAAACCTTTTTAAAGAGTTGATACAAAGGCGCCAGGATGGACACCAGGTTATGTATGAACTTTCCGTAATAATTCATCAATCCGAGGAAAGACCTCAGTTCCAGTACAGACATGGGAGCCGGGGCACCTTTGATTGCCCTCACTTTATCGTCCAATGGGTGTAACTCAGTCTTGTCGACTCTATAGCCCAAGTGGGGTGGCTGGGACACACGTTTTCCCTTCTGAGGTGTATGCTGTCTGAGAAATATCTAACGAGAATGTCCAAGTTCTCTAAGTGCTCCTCATTGATCTTCCCCGTCATTAGCACATCATCTAAATAAACGGCGACCTGGGGAAGACCTTGTAAAATGTTCTCCATCCTCTATTGATTGATAGATTGATTGGTTTATTGCCACATGTACTGAAATACAGTGAAAAGCTTTGTTTATGAGTGGTACAGGCAGATCACAGCAAGCAGAGCATGTTCAGATCAAAAAGACTTAGAGTCATACAGGTTACATTGCAGGTTCCATTATGTGAAGCGAATAACAGCTGGAAAGAAGCTGTTCCTGAACCTGTTGGTGTGTGTGTTCAGGCTTCTATATCTTCTGCCTGATGGAAGAGGCTGTTGGAGATCATTACCAGGGTGTGATGGGTCTTTGATGAAGTTGGCTGCCTTTCAGCAGCAGCGAGCCATGTGAATAGAGTCCATGGAAGGAACATTGGCTTCCGTGATGGTCTGAGCTGTGCACACCACCTTCTGTAGTTTCTTATGGTCCTGGGCAGAGCAGTTGCCATTCCAGGCCATTATGGAAGCGGACAGTATGCTTTCAATAGAGAAAAAGGACAAAAGAGAAGCACAAAACAGAAACAGGCCCTTCGGTCCTCCAAGCCTATGCTGATCACCATGCCCTGACGAAACTAAAAAACAAACCTTCTGCCCTTATTCAGTCCTTATCCCTCTATTCCCTCCCTATTCATGTAACCATCCAGATGCCTCTTAAATGTCGCCAACATGCCTGTTTCCACCACCACCTCTGGCAGTGCATTCCAGGCTCCTACCACTCTCTGTGTGAAAAACTTTCCTTGCACATCTCCCTTAAACTTTTGCCCTCTCACCTTGAACCTGTGCCCCCTTATAATTGAAACTTCAACTCTGGGAAAAAGCCTCCGACTATCCACCCTATCAATACCTCTCAGAATTTTGTAAACCTCTATCAGGCCTCCTCTCAGGTGCTGTCTTTCCGGTGAAAACAATCCTCGTCTTTTTAACCTTTCCTCATAGACAATGCCCTTGAGACCAGGCAATATCCTGGTGAACTTTCTCTTCACTGTCTCCAAAGCTTCCATATCCTTTTGGTAATGTGGCGACCAAAACTGCACACAATACTCCAAATGCGGCCTAACAAGGGTTTTATAAAGCTGCAACATATTTTGCCAACTCTTGTACTCCATGCCCCAGCTGATGAAGACAAGCATGCCATATGCTTCTTAATCACTTTGGCCACCTGTGCTGCCAATTGTAGGGAACTGTGGACCTGCACGCCCAGATCCAGCTGTAAGTTAATGATCCTAAAGGTTCTGCCATTAACAGAATAGTTCACACCTAAATTTGATCCTATGAAATGCATCACCTCGCATTTGTCTGGAATGGTGCATCTGTAGAAGTTGGTGAGGGACCTTAAGGACATGCCAAATTTCCTGAAAAACTGCTGAAAATTGCACAGGATGACGATACCCCCAAAGGCAGTCACGTATTGTAAAATCCCTACAAAGGTGAATCAACCCATCAGGCATCACAATTTGTATGACCAGTACTGTCCATTCCACAAACTGCATCAGTTTGATGATTCCTTCGCTTTCCAGCCTTCTGATTTCTGCCTCTACATTTGCCCATAAGGAAAATGGTACAGGGTGGGCCTTGCAGGATTGTGGAATTGCTTCCTGGTCAAATGCAAAGTGGCCTTGGTTCTTTTGGTAGTCTCTAGACCTTTCTGAAAAACTTCCAGGTATTTAATTAGGACTTCACTAAAGCAGCCATTTTTTAATCAAAAAATGTTGAACCAATCTAAGTGCATTGGCCTCAACCAATCTCGACCCTTCAAGCTTGGGCCTGAGCCTTTTGCCACAATTTTGCAAGATTAAATTATACAAGCACCATTTTAATTCATTCTAATGTTTAATCAGAAAGGTTAGGATCTCTCTCCTGCCAAATGTGTCGCTACATGGCAGTCTGGATACTTGGATAGTTGTCTGACGTTTAGTTCAATAACGTAACTTTACATAGAATCTATGCCCCAGGTTTGACATACAAATGTGTGGGCATTATTCACAGTCACTCCCAATGAGAGCACACTGAACCAAGGAACTTAACAGAGTGGAGAATGGATTAAATTTGTATTTCTCTAGTGATGCATGTTTACAGTCCAAATTTTTGGTTCTCTTAAATCACCCAAATAACGATAATTGGCTCAGAATAAACCAGGCAAACAACTACCCTGGTAACTTGGTATAAATATACACAATGAGCACTTGCTCATTACGTCGAAACAGTACTCATGGTTAGATAATCTTTCTGATTCGCATTTGCGAATGTTTGTGGTGGGGTCATGCATACTTACAGATAGGAGTCATTCTGCACTCAGAACTGGTGAGTATGCGTGGAATTGTTCTCTTTTCGAGGAAGGTGTGTACTATGATTTACTATCATCAAGGGTTCTGCAATTAAGGAAAAGAAACATATAATAATTTCAGAAAAATTAAGTTACATCTGGGAATTTCTGTTGGATAAGATTTATAATCATCAGCAAGGAAAGTGATAGTTTTGTCAGATAGTCATAGAATTTTCCCACAAAATGTGGGGCACTTACTAAAGGCCTTACTACATGTCTCAGCGCTGGGCTTAAATCTGGCAATAATTAACACAGTATAAATCAGATTGGAGATAATGAATCAGTGATTGCTTGTCAGAATAGGTCTTGAATATTCTCATGAGGGTCACAGTTGATTAAATAAATACATTTTCTTTTAATCACTCCTCCTGGAACCAAGCCAGACGAAGAAAGAATTGAATCAGTGAAGAAAATGACGCTGTTCCAAACACTTAACACGTGGTTGCACTGCAATCATTCCAGGGCTTGATGTAAGCTCGGAGTTAATTTTCAGTGACTTGGGTTAAGCAGCATCAGTGAACGGCACTGAACTGGTAAAGATCATCACAGTCCCTCGCTCACATTGGAAAGAGACAGCTGTCAATGAGTTTAACCTGACAGTCACTGCACCCCAGGTGAGGGTAAGGATGAGAAGGTGGCACCTTCACAATAGCCTCATTTGGTGCAAGCATTGAATCCACACCACTGACATCACTGCATTGTAAGCCAGCCACCCAGGCAACTGAGCTGACCAAACCACAACTGTGGAATAGTCAAAACCCGAACTTGTTGCACTTCAGTGAACAGCCTTCTTCAAATAAATTAGGGGCTATTTAAGAAGGAATGGGAGATCGTACTGGTATGACAAGTAAATCTTTATGTTTCAGGAACTGTTTCTATTTCAACTAATGTAGCTGAGAATTGGATGAGATGAAATATTGCAGACTGTTGATTTCAGCAGAACTGGCTTCAGTGCTCTGCATTTCCTGCTAGAAACTTTATTGTCGCATGCACCGAAGTACAGTGAAAAGCTTTGTTTATGAACAGTACAGACAGATCATAGTAAGCAAGGATGTACAGATCAAAACAATTTAGAGACATACAGGTTACATTGCACAGGGCATGCATTAGGCGAGATAAACGTTAACAAGGTCAGCTTTGTTTGAGGCAAGAGAGTCCATTCATCAGTCTAATAACGGCTGGGAAGAAGCTGTTCCTGAACCTGCTTGAGCGTGTGTTCCGGCTTCTGTATCCTCTGCCTGATGGAAGAGATTGTAGGAGGCTACTACCAGCGTGTAATGGGGATTTGTTGATGTTGGCCACCTTTCTTGGGCAGTGAGCTATGCAAATAGAGTCCATGGATGGAAGGTTGGATTCCAGATGGTCTGGGCTGTCACACCACTTTCTGTGTATCTTATGGTCCTGGGCAGAGCAATTGCCATACCAGGCCATTATGCACCCAGACAGTAGGCTTTCAATGTTGCAGCTGTAGAAGTTAGTGAGGGTCTTTATGAGCATGCCAAATTTCCTGAGCCGCCTGAGGAAGAAGAGGCCCTGTTGTGCCTTCTTAACATTGCATCTATGTGGAAAGTCTGGGACAGATTGTCAGTTATCGTCATTCTGAGGAACTTGGTGCTCTCCACCCTCTTAACATCAGCTTCATTGATGTAGATGGGGATGTGTTCTCCTCCTTTCTTTCTGAAGTCAATGATCAGTTCTGTAGTTTTTCTGACGTTGAGAGAGAGGTGGGTTTTCATTGTGCCACGTCACCGAGCTTTCTATTTCCCTTCTGTATTTTGACTCGTTGTCATATATCCGTCCCACATGGTAGTGTTGTCAGTGAACTTGTAGATGACATTCATTTGGAATTTGGCAACACAGTCATGGGCATACAGGGAGTACAATACAGTGCTGAGGATGCATCCTTGGGAGGCTCCAGTGATGACCGTTACTGTGGAGGAGGTGCAGTTGCCTATCTTCATTGATTGCGGTCTATGACTCAGGAAGCTGAGGATCCAGTTGCAGAGGGTGGAGCCGAGACCAAGGTCACGGAGTTTTGAGACTAGTATGGAGGGGATAATGGTGTTGAAGGCGGAGCTGCAGTCAATGAGCAGGAGTCTGATGTAGGTGTCTTTGTTGTCCAGATGTTCCAGGGATGTGTGCAGGGCTAGGGATATGGCATCCGCTGTGGACCTGTTACATCAGTAGGCAAATTGTAGGGAATCGAGGCAGGCTGGGAGACTGGACCTGATGTGGGCTATGACCAGCCTCCTGAAGCACTTGATGATAGTTGAGGTCAGAACCACTCAGCGTTAGTCATTAAGCCATGATGAGCTCGAGCATTGTGAGGCAAGTTCCAACCTTTTACTGTAACCAATCCAAAATCATCACCCATTTTTGAAGAAAAACCAAATCACATGCCAAAATTGGAATCGCATTCATAGCAGGTAGGAAATAAAAGGCCAAATCTGTAATTGACTGTCTCAGCTGGGTCTAGTCTCATACAATGTTGTCCAGATAACTATTCATCAGCCAACATCTCAAACTTCGCCGATATTGCTCACAACTGTTCCAATGCCAGAGACTCCCTTCTGAAAATTGCCTAGCGTTAAACATTATGCAGCATATGTAAATGTTATCTGTAGACCATGTATATACTGTGGACAGCCCTGAACTATCCTTTTATATCTTGCACACATAAAATACATCTAAATCAGATCCACTTACTTCCTTTTAATCAATATGATATATTCAACAAAGTGAAGATGCAAGCAGGTAGATTTTAATGGAGACAAACCAAACACAGAATGGAAAAAAGAGGTTTGTGAAACTTTTTTTCATTCACTCATAGATGTGGGCAACATTGGTTGGGCCAGCATTTATTGCCCATTCCTGGCCACCCTTGAGAAAGTAGTAGAGAGTTGCCTACTTGTACTGCTGCAGTCTATTTGGGATAGGTATACCTAATGCAATTAGGGAGGGAATTCCAGGATTAGGACCCAATAATATTGGAGGAATGGTGATATATTTCCAAGTCAGGATCGTGAGTGGCTTGGAGGGGAACTTGTGGCATTCCTACATATCTGCAGACTTTGTCCATCCAGATGGCAGTAGTTATGTGCTCGGAAGGTGCTTTCTAAAGAAATGTGAAAAAGCCTTGTAAATATCTGCAGTGTATCTTGTAGATAGTACACACTGCTACTACTGAGCATTGCTAGGAGAGGGAGTGGGTGTTTTATTTAGTTACTTAGTAGAGAGTTGCAGCCTGGGTACTAATATTTCGGAAGTTGAAGACAGAAAATGTGTACAAGATCTGCAACGATGATCAGCACATCAACAAAAAACTCAACAGTGTAACTGGAACAGTACGAATATCTGTATGATAGCTGTGTACTACCTGGTCAAATAACTCTGCAGCAAGCATAAATCACAGATATTTTTTGATCAAAGAGTAAATTAATATTTCCATGCATACTTTTGAAATCAATTTGAGTACATAAATACACTAGACATAAGTAAAATATTTCAGAAAATAATTGAAAATATGCTATAGTTATGTGTGATTTCCCAGGGCAGATAGACAAGGCAAAAATAGCACGGTTACTATTGTAATTGCTGAGTAAATACAGTATATTCTACTTTTAGTATTATTTCCTCAAGAAAAATAACTGGGCCAGATTTTGCTGTGGCATTGAAGCAGAATATATTGTTAGATAAGCTATGCCCTTGCACATTTAGGTTTATAAACTGTTTAATTTGGCAGGTTGCCAAAATTTTGAGCTGATAAAATCATAGCAAAGGACACTGGACATCTGGGATTTCTGCGACAGAAATCTGTGAGTTCTTTGTACTTGTTGGAGGTAAAGTTGGAGGAAAGGAGGGAGTGCACATTACTGTTTACAGTACAGACAGGAAGTTTTCAGTTATCTTTGCATTCCAGAATAATCCTGGAATCATGAACAGTTTAAATAGGTGGGCACAAGCCCCAATCGTGTTTTGTGTATACTTGCCAGATCCGATGGTAAATGTCTGGCGTAACCCTCAAGTCTTCACCCTTGTATCAAAAAGTGAAATGGTTTCAAGGGGTGGTAGGGTGTCAGTGGTGGAAATGAGGGTGCTTGAACTAGGATTTTGAGAATGCAGTTGTAAATGAGTTGAGAGAGAACTTTTTTCAGGGTTTGATACAGAGGAAGTTGGATTTGGAGGGGGAGGAGGGACAAGGGTGGAGAACAATACAAGGAATTGATCAGGGATGACATTATCTATGATTGATAGGATGAGGATACTGGGGTCATGTGAGATGGCAAAGTCAAGCGGGTGGTCAAAGTTTAAATAGTTCTATTAATTATACTTGGTGGAAGTAAATGCTAGCCCTTGACCTGAGGGTCAAAGTGTCTTCAGGGATGGATGGTTTAGTGGATACTGCTAAGGGCAACAGATGAGTAGTTGCAAGCTGATGGGCCAGGAGAGAGTAAAAACAAAAAGAGAGGATACCAAAGGTAGCACGGAGTGGAGGAAGGGCAACACTAATTATTCTCAGGCAGGGAAAGACTTCGGCAATTGTTTGAGCCGATGGGAAATGCATTGAGCATGGCAAAAGTATTTCAAGGAATGGATCTACAGCTTGAACCAGCTAGTATGTTTCCACCCGTCTCTGTAATAATGTAGATTGTATTCATGTAATCTATACTTTGTTACTGTGATGCAATAAACTTTCTATTGTTTACTCAACAAGATTTTTCTGGTTAGACCAGAAAGACAGCTATCGTCTTCCATGCTTGAAGGACACACGCACACATAACAGCTCAAACTACTCCAGTGAGCCTTATTAGATGGCTGAAATGCAATTCTATGCATTAACCTTCAATGTCCCTCATTTGGAACTGTCCTGTCATCAGGGACATTGAGTACATGACACATGAGGTTAATAGGTGGGTATGATTTAACACTCAGTAAAAAGGAGGAGTTATTTCTGAAAAAGCAACTCAGTACCTCTATGATGAGGTATCATGCTGAGTTTCAGAGTAAGATGGGATTTTTGTAAAGGACTGTCATTGAACTAGCTATAGTTGACATGGATTAACATTGACAGGTTTTTCTATTGGCAAAACATGAGACAAAACATTTCAATGTATTTAGAGAAGGAATGTTGTAAACTGCACAAGTTTTTATCAGGAACAGGCATTAATGGATCTCCTATGGCATTGCTCAGAGAACGTAAAGACAAAATCCAACAATTAGGTAAAGCCTCATAGGACGCAGAGGGATTGCCAGGTTCAAATGAGAAAAGGCAGTCAAGAGGGAAGCAGCATATATGACTTCTATCCTGTAAAGAGCTTGTGACAGAGCTTGAATTTATGTTTTGTGACTTTTACCACATTCTCAGTCTTCATCTTTCCTGTAACCCAACCATAGTGATTGCTTCAGGTTTGATTTGGATTAATTTCATCCTTTCTTTCTACTATCTAATGAAACACCCTCACATATCCTTCCTTCTGGTGGTAAGAAGCCGACAACCAGACCCTCAATATAATTAATAATGAAGTTAGGCTACTCTGGCACTAAGATGTCCCAGGTCGGTGATGGCAGGACAGTTCAGAATGAGGGACATTGAAGATTGATGCATAAATTGCACTTCAGCCACCTAATAAGGTTCACTGAAGTAGTTCAAACTGTTATGCGTGCATGTGTCTTTTGAGCATGGAAGAAGATAGCTGTCTTTCTAGTCTAACTAGAAAAGTCTTGTTCAGTAAACAATATTATTTATTACATTACGGCAACAAAATGTAGATTATGTGAATA
The DNA here is from genome assembly GCA_024137785.1 of Ginglymostoma cirratum. NCBI lineage: Eukaryota > Metazoa > Chordata > Chondrichthyes > Orectolobiformes > Ginglymostomatidae > Ginglymostoma > Ginglymostoma cirratum. The sequence continues at coordinate 29,217,489 of JAHRHZ010000049.1, forward strand.
TAACCTACATTATTACAGAGACAGGTAGGAACACACTAGCTCCAGGTCATTTCTAGCAAACACCTTCTTTACTCTCCACAAATTGTCATGACAACATCACAAGATAGTGCTTATTACATTTATTCAAGTATTAACCCCTTCAGACCCTCGTATGGGAGGAGTAGTGAAGTGTTTTGGGACACCTGAAGTCAGGAAACATGTTAAATGGATCAAACTTCTGTCTTTCCATTTTGAACTTAATTGCCACACCCTTGCCATTAAACAAATTGAAATCGAGAAACAAAAGATAGATTATCCAGTAACATCACTGTGTTTAGGGATAACATTGGATTTGAAGGAACAAGAATTATCCTGGTGTTACATGGTGGAAATAGGACAACCCATATATTGTAGGACGACAAGAGAAATTTCCTCTTCATAACATAAACTTAATGAAGCTAATTTTTAAAATCTCTTTAAATCCCTAATGTAAAACATTTTGCTGTGGCCTTGTGGGAGCCTGAAATCTTGCAGGTGGTAGATCAGTGTTATTGGACTACTGACAACTGTAAATGTTAATGGCCATAAGTGAAGTATAATGCAACGTATCTTGTGTTACTTCTTTTGAATATAGAGAAAGAAAAGACTTCTGTTTGAGGTTCTCAGCTGTGTTTTTAATAGGATAATGAAGTATATGTTTATATTAGGTTAGAATTGCAATTTACCTTTTCCATAGCAAAACCTATTTAAAAAAAAGAGCAACACTTTTCAAACATCTATAAATATTGCATCAAAGAAAGTGAGAGCATAAGAAGATGATTCTAACTTAGTAAGACATTCCAGAGTCACATTCAGAGGGAGGACATGGCCCAGTGCTGTTGTCACTGAACCAGTGTTCTAGAGATCCAGGTAATGGGCACCTATGACGGGATTTGAATCCAAAAACATCTGGAATTAAAAGTCTAATGATGACCATGAAACCATCATCAAATAATGTAAAAACCCATCTGGTTCACTAATGACCTTTAGTGAAAGAAATCTGACATCCTTATTTAGTCTGATGAAGGGTCTAGGCCCGAAGCGTCAAGCTTTCCTGCTCTTATGATGCTGCTTGGCCTGCTGTGTTCATCCAGCTCCACACCTTGTTATCTCGGATTCTCCAGCATCTGCAGTTCCTACTAACCCAGAAAATATTTTCTACTCAGTCAGTGCTCATGCTTATCAGAATTACTTTGGTAACAAATATGGGTGAAATACCTGCCCTTATGGAGGCAGAATCAGAGAACATGGGCCAAATTTGATTCTGATTTATTATTGTCACTTGTATCAAGATACTGTGAGAAGTATTGTTTTGCATGCTTTCAGGATAAATCATACCATACATAATCACATCAGGGTAATAGAACAGAATGCAGTATATACTGTTACAGCTACAGAGAAGATCAACTCTAGTACATGAAAGGTCTATTTGTAAGTCTGATAACAGCGGAGAAGAAGCTGTTCTTAAATCAGTCGGTACATGTTTTCAAACATTTGTATCTTCTGCCCAATGGAAGAGGGTAGGAGAGAGTATAACCATGACCGGACGGGTCTTGGATTAAGTTGGCTGCTTTCCTGAGGCAGCAGGATGTATAGACAGAGTCAATGGAAGGAAGGCTGGTTTTTGTAATGGACTAGGCTGCATTCACAACCCTCTGTATTTCTTAGATAACAAGCATGGGGCTGGATGAACACAGCAGGTCAAGCAGCATCATAGGAGCAGGAAACTTGACGTTTCGGGCCTAAACCCTTCAGA
>JAHRHZ010000049.1:29229262-29249590 GCA_024137785.1 Ginglymostoma cirratum
TTTCTGAAGAAGGGTCTAGGCCCGAAACATCAGCCTTCCTGCTCCTCTGATGCTGCTTGGCCTGCTGTGTTCATCCAGCTCTACACCTTGTTATCTCTGTACTTGGAAATGAATGGCTTAGTCATACTGGAGTTCTATCTGGATGTATACAAGAAGAGTCATGCCAATATGTGTAATTCACAGTTTTCCAAGTTTTTTCTTTGTGGGTGGAGAAGCAAATTTAACTGTTTATTCAATTGATGAGGAAAATTTACACCAAGATGTTTGCAGTGTAACCATTGTTAAAATGATAAGTCATAATTAAGTGATTGCATGGGCCAGATACAAGTGACGTGGCATTCTTGGGGATAATTTTGTGCGATTATGTAAAATGTATAATACTAGTTCAGTCACTTGTGAAATATTTCATTAATTTTTGTAAAAACCAAATGGGTTTTCACAACAAGTGACAATGCATGATCACCATTTGACTTCCTTTTATTTCTAGCTTATTTATTAATTTCAAATTTCACCATCTACTATGGCGTGATTCAAACCCATATCTACGGAAATCATAGTCAGCCCCTGGAATACCAATCCAGTGGCAATACCAGAACACCAACACCTCTCCATGCTGTATCCAATGTATTCTTGAATATTAACAGTGACTATGAAATGTTTTGGGATGTCCTGCAATAATTAAAGCTGCCATTTCTGATGAAGGGTTTAGGCCCGAAACGTCAAGTTTTCCTGCTCCTATGATGCTGCTTGACCTGCTGTGTTCATCCAGCCCCATGCTTGTTATAACAATATGTGTTCTAACTTTCTTAGCCCTTGAAGTTGTAAATCTTTTAGAGTCAAACACTCTAATAGATTTCAAATCTGAGTCTGTTGCGTATTGTACCTTGCAGGGCTGTGGTACTCAAAGAATACGTTCACTGAATTAGACTGATCTTTTTGAACAGCAAAAGATGGATATATTTTTAAAAGACGGGGGTGTGTGTATTGCTGTGTGTGAATAAAAGATTGTGTCTGTGTGTGTGTCTGAGTTTGTGTGTGTGTGTGTCTGTGTCTATGTGTCTGAGTGTGTGTGTATACATGCCTGTGTGCATAAGTTCATAACAGATAGAAGCAGGAGTAGACCATTCGGCCCATCGAGCCTGCTCCACCATTCAATAAGGTTATGGTTGATATACCCGTGGTCTCAGCTCCTCCCATCTGCATTATCCCCAAAACCCTTAATCCCACTAATCCAACTGTGTCTTAAATCTATTTAATGAAGCTGTCTTTACTGCTACCTTGGGCAGAGAATTCCGTAGATTCACCACTCTCTGTGAAAAGCAGTTTCTCCTCATCTCTGTCCTAAATCTACTCCCCCTAATCTTGAGACTATGTTCTCTAGTCCTAGTCTCTCCCACCACTGGAAACAATTTGCCTCCCTCTATCTTATCTATCCCTTTCATAAGTTTATATGTTTCTATAAGATCCTCTCTCATCCTTCTAAATTCTAGTGAGTACAGTCCCAGGCGGCTCAACCTCTCCTCATTGGTAACCCTGTCATGTCCGGAAGCAGCCTGGTGAACCTCCTCTGCACCATCTCCAAAGCCAGTATATCTTTCCTCGAGTACAGAGACCAGAACTGTACACAATATTGAAGGTGCGGCCTCACTAGCACCTTGTACAATTGCAGCAGAACCTCCCTGTTCTTAATTGCAATCCCGTTGGTAATGCAAGCCAACACTCCATTTGTCTTCCAGATCACCTGTTGCACCTGTAAACCAACTTTTAGCGATTCATGTAGAACCACTCCTAAGTCTCTTTGCACAACAGCATGCTGCAATCTTTCACCATTTAAATAATAATCTGATCTACTATTTTTACTTCCAAAGTGAATGACCTCACATTTACCAACATTGTATTCCATCTACCAGACCCTTGCCCAATCACTTAACCTATCGAAATCTCTCTGCGGACTCTCCACATCCTCTGTACCTTTTGCCTTTCCACTCAATTTTGTGTCATCAGCAAACTTCGATACGTTACACTAGGTCTCCTCTTCCAAATCATTTACATGTATCATGAACAGTTGAGGTTCCAACATTGACCCCTGTGGCACTCTGTTCACCACTGATCTTCAACCAGAGAAACACCCATTTATCCCAGCTCACTGCCTTCTATTGGTTAGCCAGGCCTCTATTGATGATAATACATTCCCCGCAACTCCATGCATTCTTATCTTATGGATGAGTCTTTTATGTGGTACCTTAACGAACACCTTCTGGAAATCCAAGTACACAACATCCACCTGTTCCCCTCTATCCACTGCGATTGTTATGTCCTCACAAAGAACTCCAGTAAGTTTGCCAAACACGACCTTCCTTTCCTGAATCCATGCTGCATCTGCCTGATGGAGTCCTTTCCATCCAGATGTCTCGCTATTTCTTCATTAATGATAGCCTCAAGCATTTTGCCGACTACAGGCATTTAGCTAAATGACCTGTAGTTACCTGCCTTTTGCCTACATCCTTTTTTAAACAGTGGCATGACATTCACTGTCTTCCAGTCCATTGGGACCTACCCAGAGTCTAGTGAATTTTGGTAAATTACTACTAAAACATCTAACATCCGCCACTTCTTTCAGCACCCTGGGATGCTTTCCATCAGGACCAGGCAACTTATCTACCTTTAGACCCTCTACTTTGCTCAGCACTACACCTTTAGTGATAACAATTGAATTGAGGTCCTCACCTCCCAACATATCCTTAACATCATTCTTTGGCATGTTAGACACATCTTCCAGCGTGAAGACTGACACAAAATAGTCATTCAAGGCCTGGGCCATTTCAGCATTACCCAATATTAATCCATCTTCTCATCCTCCAAGGGACCTATGTCCACTTTAGCCACCCTTTTCCGTTTTATATATTTATAAAATCTTTTCCTATCTGTTTTTATATTTTGTGCTAGTTCACATTCATAATCTATCTTTCCTTTCTTTATTGCTTGCCTCATGGTTCTTTGTTGCTTTTTAAAGTTTTCCCAATCTTCCTGTTTCCCACTCCTCTTGGCAACTCCGTAAGCCTGAAGTTTTAATTGGACGCCTTCCTTTATTTCCTTAGTTACCCAAGGCTGGCTCTTCCTACCCTTGCTATCCTTGTTTTTGCCGGGAATATACTTGTTTTGAGCACTGTGAAGAATTTCTTTAAAAGTCTTCCACTGTTCCTCAACTGGTCCACCATAGAGCTTGTGTTCCTAGTCTCGCTTAGCCAACTCCTTCCTCATCCCATTGTAGTCTCCCTTGTTTAAGCATAAAACCCTGGTTTTAGATGATGCTTTGATTTCACTCTCCATTTGTATCCGAAATGTGATCATACTGTGATCACTCTTTCTGAGAAGATCTCTAACTACGAACAAAAACAAAGTTGCTGGAAAAGCTCAGCAGGTCTGGCAGCATCTGTGGAGGAGAAAACAGAGTTAACGTTTTGGGCCTGGTGACCCTTCCTCAGAACTGGACTCCCTAACTACGAGATAATTAATTTTACCTGTCTCATTACATAGAGCCAGATCTAAGATTGCACGTTCCCATGTAGGTTCAGTAACACACTGTTCGAGAAAGCTATCACGGACGAGTTCTATGAAGTCCTATTCAAAACTGCAACTACCAACTTGATTAGCCCAACCAATGTGCAAGTTAAAGTCCCCCATACCTACTACCGTTCCATTCTTACCAAGAACAAAGAAAATTACAGCACAGGAACAGGCCCTTTGGCCCTCCAAGCCTGTGCCGATCCAGATCCTCTATCTAAACCTGTCACCTATTTTCCAAGGATCAGTATCCCTCTGCTCCCTGCCCATTCATGTATCTGTCTAGATACATCTTAAATGACACTATCGTGCCAGCCTCTACCACCTCCGTTAGCAACGTGTTCCAGGCACCCACCACCCTCTGCGTAAAGAACTTTCCACGCATATCTCCCTTAAACTTTTCCCCTCTCACCTTGAAATCGTGACCCCTAGTAATTGAGTCCTCCACTCTGGGAAAAAGCTTCTTGCTATCCACCCTGTCTATACCTCTCATGATTTTGTAGACCTCAAACAGGTCCCCCCTCAACCTCTGTCTTTCTAATGTAAATAATCCTAATCTACTCAACCTCTCTTCATAGCTACTGCCCTCCATACCAGGCAACATCCTGGTGAACCTCCTCTGCACCCTCTCCAAAGCATCCACATCCTTTTGGTAATGTGGCAACCAGAACTGTACACAGTATTCCAAATGTGGTCAAAGTCCTATACAACTGCAACATGACCTGCCAACTCTTGTACTCAATAGCCCGTCCGATGAATGAAAGCATGCTGTATGCCTTCTTGACCACTCTATTGACCTGCATTGCCACCTTCAGGGTACAATGGACCTGAACACCCAGATCTCTCTGTGCATCAAATTTACATGCATCAGATATTTCTTGATTTATCACCTGTGCCACTAGAGCATTATTACTGGATGGCCTATAGACTACTCCCATCAGTGACTTCTTCACCTTACTATTCCTAATCTCCACCCAGATGGATTCAATATTTTGCTCCTTAGATCCAATATCATCTCTCAGTATCACCCTGATCTCATCCTTAATTAAGAATGCAATCCCACCTCCCTTAACTTCCTGCCTATCCTTCTGAATTACCTGAAACCCTCGGATATTCAGTTCCCAGTCATCACCAGCCTACAACCACGTTTCTGTAATCGAATCATACCCCTTCGTACTGATTTGCACAACTTTGTTTCAAATACTACAGGCATTCAGATAAAGTGCCCTTAAACTCATTGTCCCTTTAGAATCTAGTAATCTTCTTGTCTTTTGCATTTGATTCTGTCCTCCAATTTTACTTATTTTCTTTTCTAACTTTTGCTTTGGTCTCTGCATTGCTTCTTTCTGCCTTTCTGGATGGACTCCCATCCTCCTGCCATTTTAGTCTGTCCTTCCTCACAGTCTCTCTGTTCATTGCATCTACCTTTACACCAACTGTTCCACCTTCTGACCTAACACTCTGATATCCATCCCCCTGTCAACCTAGTTTAAAGCCTCCCCAACAACTCTAACAAAACTGTTCGCAAGGATATTGGGATAACAAGGTGTAGAGCTGGATGAACACAGCAGGCCAAGCAGCATCAGAGGAGCAGGAAGGCTGACATTTCGAGGCCTAGACCCTTCTTCAGATATTGGTCTTTCTCGAGTTCAGGTATGTATGGGTGTGACCGTGGTTTTAATGACTGCGGACATTTGCTTTGTTATACAATCAATGACATGTTTACAGAATGAATTAGTTTATTTTAGCACTCTGAAGATCTTCTACAAATATTGTGGTAAGTAGTTTAACTTCTGAAGAAGTGAAACATACCTAGACCAGAGCTGTAAACCATGCAGAGGGAGCTTGATTGAACAGGCTTTGAATAGTGCAAAAGGATCACCTGACCTTGTCTGTTTCTCAATCTCTCAGGTCTTCAGGAGAGGTAGAGGTGGAGTAATAATGTGGTTTAGCAATCCTGAACAACAGGCTAATTCCTTGGGAGCATAATTGTGAATCTTCCCATGGCAGATGGTGACATTTGAATTAAATTTTTAAAAATCCGTAATTTATAAAACAGGTAATGTTAACCATGTTACCCCTCTTGATTGTCGTTTAAGAAAAAAATAACCCCATTTGGTTCACTAATGTCCCCTAGGGAAGGAAATTTGTTGTCTTTACCTAGTTTGATCTACATGTGACACCAGACTCATGGCAATGTGATGGACTCTTAGCTGCCTCTGGTCAATTAAGGATTGGTAATAAATGTTGTTAATGCCCACTTCCCATGAAAGGATAAAGAAAAGGAAGTTCTTCAGGAGTTACTACTCTTCAACTCCTATTCAATTTACTTGCTCCAATATTAGCAATGAACAGATTTATACATTCCAACACATTTATATTTGCTTTTTTGATTTAGTTATTACAGTGGAGGGAAGGGTGTTCTGGTAATCATCTCATTTGAAGGATTGCAACTTCAGAAATCCAGCATTCCATTAGTACTTAATTTATGTATTCAAGTCACAAGTCACAACCTTCTGATTCAGACTGGCTGTCAGCTGATCCAAAGGTGGCATTTGAAACAAATGGAAGAACTGCTGGTTATATATACATCACTGCAGCAACTTGTTTATGGACAGCTGAGGTTTGTTCAACACTTCAATGTGATGTCTGTTATGCTTAGGACATTTTGAGAGTGAAATTGGTCTTTGGCACTTTACACATCACCATATGTTCTTTTGTATTGGTGTAAAATGGGCTGTAAATTCATTATCACATGTTTTTACATTAGCTTTGAGGGCCTCACTCTCATTGACACCAAATACAACTACATAATCTTTGCAAATCTCTGCGCAAACAAGCTTTATTGTATTGAATGGTTAATGTATACCTGCAAAACACAGATTAAACAACTGAGAACTTAAGGAATTTTGGCAACTTTTGTTTTAGGCAGATTGCATTCAGGTGGGGATGGGAAGAATTTTTGTTGAACATGTTGCAGATTTTATTGTCAGTGAATTCTCCATTGTTGCTAATTGTCAGTGTGTGGTGAAAAGAGACTTCTGTGCATTTTAGATTTCTCACAGGCTGCATTGCAGGATTTTAATTCCTGAGATGATTATTGCCATTGATATGAAAAAAAACCCAGATGATATGTCTATGAAAAATTGCGAAATAATTATAGGCATCAATACAGTCACTATAGTTGTGATCCACTGAGCAAATGACTACATCTAAAGAATTATACCAAAATAGAGAAAAGTATCTGGTCGTATACTGGGAGAGGTCTTCTTCACTTCCTTTGTCACGATCTGGATCTTAAACTTGAAATTCAGGAGTGGGTGTTAAGCGATAATTCCCAATGAACAGTCCCAAATTAGCAGAAGTTAAAATTTGAGTGGTAAGCCGTCACCAACTGGTTGTCTGCTGAGAATAGGTATACGCAAAGTTCATGATTGCCAAAGATGGTGTTGCTCACGGCGTACTTTGGAGAGTTTCTTAGCCTGCTTCCAAGTGAGCCCATTGACTGGAAAATCGTGATAGCACAAATGAAAATATTTCCGCTCAACAAACACCTGCCACAACTTTATTGACAGGCAGTTAAAAGCCAAATGAGCTGCCAAGTTGCTCAATTGCAGTAAGTAGCAAATCAGTACTCTCGTACATGTTGACGCAATAGGATTTCCAAACACTGCAAGGCTGAGGCACTGAAAGCTTTGTCCTGATGTTGCCTATTATCTGATACTACACTGGTATTGCAATTATGCTGGACTATGAAGGATGTATTTTTCATGTGCATTCAATGAAAGGTCATTTTTCCTGAATTCTGAAAAAAGGTCCTTAAACTGAAATGTGTGGCTGGATTGTCTGACTCCACAGACCTTTAATAATGCTGGATGGGACCTGAATTTAGACAATTCGTCTCCAATTATGACAGGTTCCATTTTTGTCAGTTGGGGAATGGGTGTGATTCACATGTGAGTGAAACTTGAAGTCAGCAGGGCCATTTGCTGCATGGGGTGGCTCAGTGGTTAGCACTGCTACCTCACAGAGCCAGGGACCTTGGTTCAATTCCACCCTCAAGCGACTATCGGTGTGGAGTTTGCCATTCTCCCTGTGCCTGCAGGTGTTCCCTCCAGGTGCTCCGGTTTCCACCTACAGTCCAAAGATGTGCAGGTTAGGTGGACTGGCCATGCTTAATTGCCTCATAGTGTCCAGGGGTGTGTAGGTCAGGTGGATTGGCCATAAGAAATGCAGGGTTACTGCGTAGGGGGTCTGGGTGGATGTTCTTTGGAGGGTCAGTGTAGTCTCAATGAGCTGAATGGCCAGTTTCCACACTCTAGGGATTCTCTGGTTTGAAGTTAGTGCTGCATTCACATCAACCTGTTCAGTGGTATTATTATGTATGTCTGGAGCAAGTGGGACTGGAACCTAGGACTCCTGGCTTATAGGTAGGATACTACCACTGCCCCAAAGAACCCTTGGAACTCTCACCACTTATACCATAAAACAACTGGTTGCAAAAGCCTTCAACTCACAGTGTTCATGGATTAGATGTAAAAGCTTTGGAAGGGGAGAAAAGATCTGATTAGATGCCAAGATCCAAAGGACTTTTTCCACAACAATTAGAAATTATCAATCAACCCGTTCCAACAAGATATAACATGCCTCTAATGCAGGTGGGAATTGAACCCCAGTCTCCTGGCATAGAGGTAAGAACACTGCCACTGAATCACGAGACTCCTATAGTCTCGCCATTTATATTTCCTCTGATCAATTTGTTCATGATGTTATTACACACCAAGTGGGACTTGAACCCAGGTCTCCTGGCTGAGAGGTAGGGATGCTACCACTGAGCCACAAGAACCCTTAGGACCGTGACCCTTTTATAACATTTCATGAATTTGTATATCATCCTTGTGCAGAGGTGATGCTAATGTTCTTTGTATCATTCCAATGTTACTGTATGTGTTGCTTAAACTAGTACAATATTTTTAAACAACCTGTTCAGATATGTTACCTCTTAAACCAAGTCTTCTGGCTCAGAGCTAGGGCACTACCACTGTACCACTGCAGCCCTAAGTAATACTACCCAGTTTCTAAAGAAATCACCCAGAATACACATACTTTCTTTGAATCAACACGGTTCAGCAATGTTGTTGTATATGCCTGGAGGAAGTGGGACTGGAACACAGGTCTCCTGGCTTAGAGCTAGGACACTACCACTGCCTCACAAGAACCCTTGGAACTCTTACCATTTAGACCATAAAACAACTGGCTGCAGCTGTCAGTGGTTATGAAAAAAAACTCTGCTGGATGGCAATGATTGACAGACCAGTTGCTGTAGCATCTGCTCATGTAGTATTTGTTGACATTTCCCTATAGGTTCTTACTATATATTTAAGCCAGCTTGGCTCACTTTCAAATGCTGCAATTATCTCAGCAGGGGTATCCAGTTCAAGGTTTGATTGACAGCTTATAGAGTATTAAAAGATTAACTGTTTCCAGTATTGGGTATGAATAGAAGTTTCTTTGTTTTTACAAGAGATTAACCACTTTGGGTTTCAAAGCATTAATGGGCTTCATGATGGCAGTTTTATTTTCAGTACATTTCCACATGACCTCTGAGGTAGAGACCATGGTGAAGAATGGGTTAGTTGACATGGAGGGTATCAAAGGCCATAACGAGTGGATGTTGGCTGTGGAAATGAGGGCCGAATGGCCGAACAACTTGTAAAACTGTTGGGAAAGAGTAACAGAGAACTGAGGCAGGCCTTCTAAACAGCTCACCTAGCCATTCACTCAATGCAATGGCAAGTCCGAGTCTATCTTATAACTTCGTCAGCCCCATAACACTTTAAATTATAAACAATAAGTTCATAAAATGTAGGAGCAGAAGTAGGCCATTCAGTCCATTGAGTCTGTTCTGCTAATCAATAAGAACATGGATGATCTGATAATCCTGAACTTTGATTTCTGGCCTTATCCTAACAAGTTTTGATTCCCTTCAAATCCAGTCAGTTCTGTTGAATCAGGAAATTTGTCAACATGAGCTAACTGCTTGGTGGTGAAAATCCAGCCTGCTAACTCTGATTCTGTCTTCACAGATGCTGACAGACCTGCTGGGTACTTCAAACATTGTTTTTATGCTTTCTGTAGTGATTGGAATTATGTCAGCTAGATGGACCTCAGAGAATATGATTTTCCTGATTGAGGCTGTTAATCTGATCCAATCAGGGAGTCCTGGCTGACAGATATAAACAGGAGTGTCAGGGGCTCTGCTCACTCCAGGAGCCAGATCTGAGCTAGCTGGGCCATTGTAACGTACTAGACATGTGTAAATAAAGAGTGAATTGGTGAAGGGATACTGGCCTTTGTGCAGTTACTTCACTTTCCCCTAAAAGAGAGAAACCTGTGATGCAGGTTGAAAAGCTTAGAGATCAGAGAAGGAAAGTTAGCACTCAGTGTGGACAAGTTGTTGCATAGAGTCAGTTAGAAGAAGGGAAATAAAATAATTTCAACAATTTTAGTCTTATACTGATGGAGGCAGGTATGATTTCTGGGTTATGCAAAAACCATGGAAATGTTTGTCAACATTTGGAAATTAAAAAATAAGTATTTAAGTCTTATGAAAAACACAATCAAAATTAAAGTCAAGACACTGTTTATAACATATCTCCAGTGTGACAACAACCCAGCTACAATTTTATCAGCAGCCACTGCTCTGGTCAGCCTCATGAGTACCAAAGTGGAGAGGAATTTATTGTCCAAACCTCACAAAGAATTAGTCTATCTCACTCAGATGACTTGAGCAGGGTTAAGTGTACAGCTGTATAAACATGCACAGTCAGCAGTTCTTCAGGCCTTTTCAGTAACTGTATGACAGACGGCATCAGACCAGCCTCTCACTGCTTAAATCCAAAGATGCAGTCACTATTTTCAATTCTGCTCAGCAAAGCATTTAAACCCTTGTGATTTTTTAGCACAGTTGAAAAATATATAAAGTATGGTTAAAAAATGAGTGCTATCGCGGAAAACATAAAATTAAGTTTTGACTGACATTATTTAATCAGGATGTTGACTGAGTAGTAGGTTGTTAGAAACATGAATAATGCTCTATCAATAACTATATTAAAACAAATGAAATTATCTGCTTTTCCTGATCGTTCAGCAGTGTCTGTGGGCTGCCTGTGATTCTGCAGCAGTGTCTGTGGGCTGCCTGTGATTCTGCAGCAGTGTCTGTGAGCTGCCTGTGATACTGTAGCAGTGTCTGTGAACTGCCTGTGATACTGTAGCAGTGTCTGTGGTTCTATAGCCATGTCAGTAGACTCCCTGTAATTGTGTAGCAGTTCTGCACAGTTGAAGTCAAATGTTTGAAATGCCATTAACACAAGGCAGATGCTTGCAAAATTTATATTTTTCCTAAATGTTGCTGTGTGTCAGACAGGATCTTTTTCCTGTAAATTCTTTCCATCTTACGAAATTCTGTTTCAGTAAAGTGGACAGCTTAGCATAGATTTTTGTCTTCACCACTTTTGTTGTAATATAGAGAACAATTGGCTAACCATTATAAAATCGAGAATGCTTATTGCATCAATATTAATCAAGTGAAATTTGAGCAGGTTCTACAAATGAATTGGCCTCCTACACTGCCAGATTATAGTTCCTAGGTTGAAGACAAAACTGCACTGTATTGTGTAATGAAAAAGTACAAACAGGTCTTGTAATAGTTTGCACAGCAGGGAGCTGTGTGATATTGAGAAGCTAGTGATATCCAAGGCTAATATTAAGTCATATTCAAATAAGCCTATAAATTGGTCAAGCCACATCCCTGAAATAGGCTTAAAGTTGCTGCTGTACTACTCAAATCAAGGCCCTATGCCAATTCGAGGACACTGTTGTAAAGCTCAGGTTTGGTGTCAGAGCTGATGGAATTCCTCAGACTCTAACCAGTGAGCAGCATTCGGAGATTTGTACCACAGACCAGGGCTTCCACTCAATTGAATTTTATGTTTAATCTAAATTTGGCCTCAGGTTGACGCAACCTAACCTGATACCAATTATGAACCCAAATCAATTTTCTCCCCTGTCATGTGGAAAAATGCTCACAAATATTTCAGTTGCCTTCAAATTTTCAATTGGAAAAAATCTATGATTTTTAGAGGCTCAAATTGATCTAATTAGCTAGAATTGTTTTTCTTTTCCCTAGAGAAAGCAAAAACATTCCGTGATCTCTTCAGAAACTCTGCTTTCACTGAACAAGCAGCCTTCTTACCCTGAAGTCTCTGCTCTTTTTAAGCTGGATTGATTAGAGGAGGTTTCTAGGTAGAACAGCAGCAACTCTGATGGCAAGGTCAATAAAGGCACATCAATTGTACAGCATTGTAACTTGCCATATCAGTTGGTAATAGTCCCTGATTCGTGTCCTCTTTATAAAGGTTCAAACCCTGAACAATCAGCTGGCTGACAAAATAGGCCTAGCTTGATTCTCCTTGGAAGATGTGAGATGTAAATAGGATCATTCTGGGTTGAGAAGGTTTGAGGATGACAGCCTTAGAAAAGCTGGAAGAACAGCAACCTCATTTTCCACTTCAGCAAATTAGAGCCATCAGGATTTAACATTGAGTTTAACAACATCCAAACATAACCCAAACATTCCCCCAGCCCCTCCATCCCTTATCACAGCTAGTGCCCATGAGCATGTCCTGAGATGTTGGTGCCTTGATTCCAATATGAAGTCATTTGGAGCAAATGGCAAGTCCATTGGGTGTTCTCTCTGTCAAGTTTTCCTTATTGTGTTTTCCTGATGTTGAGCTTGTTGGGCGAGTTTGCTTTGATGGGAGGCTGATTATTAATGAAGCATGTTGGGCTGAGAATAAGATGCTTAAGAAGCAAGAACTCACTGCTGCCAAGTGAGAATCTTTACATGCAGCTTGTAAAAAGTATAAAACTTGGCCCGAGAAGATCCCAATGTCGAGACGGACCTTGCCACACTACTGCCTAATTCAGCCACACAGCTCACCATAGGCCACATTGTTTACATTCTGCCTATTAACTCTGCTTCTCTCTTTATTGATGCTGCTAGACTTGCGAAGTTTCTCCAGCACTTCCAGTTTTTATTTAGGATGCCATGCCTAGTGATAATTGATGAATGTTATGTAGCAGTCTGGAGCTGGAGCCAGGCAGATCAGTAATAGAACAGCCCTTCTAGGATAATAGCAAACTCTTCAACTCTCTGTAGTCTCAGAGTTGTTGGAGACTTCGTATGACTGTGTTGGAAATCCCATGTTGGAGCCAAGGGCCAATTAAAACTGTATTCACATGCATTTTATGACTTCCAGCATCAGGGCAGGTAACACACTTGGAGTATGATACTGCACTGCTTTAGCCAAATATATAGAAGCACTACAGTGTGGAAGCAGGCCATTCAGCCCATCATCCACACCAACCCTCCAAAGAGCAACCCACCCAGACCCATCCCTTGTCCTACCCTTGTAACCCTGCATTTCCCATGGCTAATCCACCTAAACTGTACATCTTTGGACTTTGGGAGGAAACTAGAGCACTCGGAGGAAACCCTTGCAGACATGGAGAGAATGTGCAAACTCCACACAGACAGTCGCTTGAGAGTAGAATCAAACCCAGGTCCCTGGTGCTGCAAGGCAGCAGTGCTGACCAGCTAGCCATCATGCTATCCATTTATATCATACGTTTCTTAAGAAGTTGGCCTACAATGAATGAGTAAATAGCACATGTTGATCAGAATGGGACAGAAGCAGTCTGGGCAAGAATGTCTTGTAAATTTTTTTTGTGAATTCTGCACAAGTAGATTAAAACTTGACCCTACTTTAAGTTCATGTGCTCCCTGTATATTGAAATGAACAATGTTTTGCCTCCATTTCATTGGTATCATTTGGCTGGAGGTGCATGAAAGAGGTTTCTGTGGTGAAGCAAAAGTGATGGAACACGGGTAATCTGAGGAATTTCCTGCCAATGTGTTTTCTGTTGTTCTCCCTAACTATACCTGTGGTGCACAAAGGTTAAGATTGGAGTAAAAATTGATGATCTAGTTTTAAATAAAAATGCTCAGGTCTTTTTTTTTCACTAAAGAAAACATATAAGTCCATAGATTATGGAATGGAATAAGTTGCTCTTGTACAATAGAGCAAATAATATGAAGTTGGCTGAAATGAACATCAAGTCAAGTGACAAACAGAAGACCAATGGTCCAT
This sequence comes from Ginglymostoma cirratum, assembly GCA_024137785.1. NCBI lineage: Eukaryota > Metazoa > Chordata > Chondrichthyes > Orectolobiformes > Ginglymostomatidae > Ginglymostoma > Ginglymostoma cirratum. The sequence goes on from JAHRHZ010000049.1 coordinate 29,243,038, forward strand.
GTTATGGTTCAATACAAAATAATAACAATAAATAAAACTAATTTCATCTTGGGAAGCTCTTGAATCAACAAATATTTGTATTTATTTGTGTGCCAAGAATCTCTGCATATCACCATGTTCATAGCGTCGTAGAGCTGTACAGCTTGGAAACATCCTTTGGTTCAATTCGTCCATGCTGACCAGATATCCTAAATTAATCCAATCCCATTTGCCAGCATTTCGTCCATATCCCTCTACACCTTTCCTATTCACATACCCATCCAGATGCCTTTTAACTGTTGTAATTGTACCCGCCTCCATCACTTCCTCTGGCAGCTCATTCCATACACGCATCACCCTCTGTGTGAAAATGTTGCCCCTCAGGTCCCTTTTAAATCCTTCCTCTATCACCTAAACCCTATGCCCTCTAGGACTCCCCCACCCTGGGGAAAAGACCTTGGCTGTTCAGCCTATCCATTCCGCCCATCATTTTATAAGCCTCCAACAGGTCACCCCTTAGCCTCTGATGCTCCAGGGACATACCGCCCCAGCCTATTCAGTCTCTCCCTGTAGCTTAAACCCTCTAACTCTGGCAACATCCTTGCGAATCTTTTCTGAATCCTTTCAAGTTTCACAACCTCCTTCCTGTAGCAGGGAAACCAGAACCGAGTGCAGTATTCCAAAAGGAGCCCAACCAATGTCCTGTACAGCTGCAACATGACCTCTCAACTCCTACACTTAATGCACTGACCAATAAAGGCAAGCATGCCAAATACCTTCTTCACTATCCTATCTACCTGTGACTCCACTTTCAAGGAACTGTGAACCTGCAATCCAGGGTTTCTTTCTTCAGCAACATTCCCCAGGACCTTACCATTAAGTGTATAAGACCTTTCCTGATCTGCCTTTTCAAAATGCAGCACCTCACATTTATCTAAATCAAGCTCCATCTGCCACTCCTTGGCCCATCAGCCCGTCTGATTAAGGTCCAGTTGTACTCTGAGGTGATCTTCTTCGCTGTCAACTACATCACTAATTTTGGTGTTATCTGCAAACTTACTAATCATACCTCCTAAGATCACATCCAAATCATTTATATAAATGACAAGAAGCAGTGGACCCAGCACCAATCCTTGTGACACGCTGCTGGTCATGGGCCTCCAGTTTGGAAAGCAACACTCTACCACCACCCTCTGTCTCCTACTTTCGAGCCAGTTCTGTGTTCAAGTGGCTGGTTCTCCTGTATTCCATGTGATCTAACCTTGCTAATCAGCCTACCATGCGGAACCTTGTCAAACACCTTACTGAAGTCCATATAAAGCTTGTGCACGCATTTATCTTCATCTATCCTCTTTGTTACTTCTTCAAAAAACTCAAGCAAGTTAGTGAGGCACTATTTCCCAGGGATAAAGCCATGTTGACTATCCCTAACCAGTCCTTGTCTTTCCAAATACATGTAATTCCTGTGCCAGAGGAACCCCTCCAACAACTTGCCCACCACCGATGTCAGGCTCACTGGTCTATAGTTCCCTGGCTTTTCCTTATCATCTTTCTTAAGTAGTGGCACCACGTCAACCAACCTCCAGTCTCCTGGCACTTCACCTGTGCCTATTGCTGATACAAATATCTCAGCAAGGGGCTCAGCAATCAACTCCCTAGCTTCCCACAGAGTTCTAGAGTACACCTGATCAGGTCCCAAGGATTTATCCACCTTTATGCGTTTTAAGATGCACAGCACCACCTCCTCTGTAATAAGGACATTTTTCAAGATGTCACTATTTATTTCCCCAAGTTCTTTAGCTTCTATTTCCTTCTCCACAGTAAACACTGATGCAAAATACTCATTTAGTATCTCCCCATCTGCCGCTGTTTCAAGCAGCCTTTCTAAGCTTTCCCTAGTTACTCTTTTGTCCTTAATGTATTTGTAGAATCCCTATGGATTCTCCTTAGTCCTATTTGCCAAAGCTATTGCATGTCTTCTTTTTGCCCTCCTGATTTCTCTCTTAAGTATACATCTTTAAGCTCTTTAAGCTCTTCTAGGGATTCACTTGATCCCTGCTGTCTATACGTGACATTCGCTTCCCTCTTTTTCTTGACCACAACTTCAACTTCTCTAGTCATCCAGCATTCCCTACACCTACCAGCCTTACCCTTCACCCTAACAGGAACATACCGTCTCTGGACTCTCGTATTCTCATTTTTGAAGGCTTCCCAATTTTCAGCCATCCCTTTACCTGCAAACATCTGACCCAATCAACTTTTGAAAGTTCTTGCCTAATACCAACAAAATGAACAATCCTCCAATTTAGAACTTTAACTTTTGGACCCGGTCTATCCTCTTCCATCACTATTTTAAAATTAACAGAAATATCGTTCCTGGCCCCAGAGTGCTCCCCCACTGACACTTCAGTCACCTGCCCTGCCTTACTTCCCAAGAGTAGGTCAAATTTTGCTCCTTCGCTACTAGGTACATCCACATACTGAATCAGAAAAATTTCTTGTACACACTTTACAAATTCCTCTCCATCCAAACCCTTAACATTACAGTCGTCCTACTCTATGTTTGGAAAGTTAGAATCCCCTACCATAACCACCCTATTATTCTTACAGATAACTGAGATCCCCTTACAAATTTGTTTCTCAACTCTGCACTGAATATGGAGGGGTCCGGGGTGCGGCGGTGGTGATCTATTGCACAATCCAATAAGTTGATCATCCTTTTCTTATTTCTCAGTTCCACCCAAATAACTTCCTTGGATGTACTCCCAGGAATATCCTCTCTAAGTATAGCCATAATGTTATCCCTAATCAAAAACACCACTCCCCCTCCTCTCTTGCCCTCCTTTTTATCCTTCCTTTAGCATCTAAACCCTGGAACAAAAATGTGAATCCTCCCTTGCACCAGCTCCTCAGCCACGTATTTACCTGGTCTATTCTCCTATTTCTACTCTCACTAGCTCATGGTACTGGAGTAATCCAAATATTACTACCCTCAAGGACCCATTTTTTAAGTTCCTGCTATGCAGCCTCCTCTTACTCCTTTGAGATGCCACATGGCTGATCTCACTCTGCCTTGTTTCCTTTTCTAAGTTTTATGCCATGGTGATATTGAGCCAACCCATTGTGACCCCTACCTGCTGAACTAATTTAAACATCGACAGTGCTTGGTGCAGTTTCCTAGTGGCTATTAATAGTCTCTACTCATGATCACCTGTACAGGTGTGACAACATATTAATTTTTTTCTCTGTTAACTATTTTGGGAATTACCATGAATATGCATCAGCTTTAAATAGGGCTGGTTCTGCAGTGGTATTGTCCCTACCTTTGGGCTAGAAGCTGTATGTCCAAGTCCTACTTGTCTTGAGGTTTGCCATTAAATATGCAAATTTGTTGATTAAAAGCAATAGTTTTACACCAATTTTAAATTAAATATTGACATAAACTATAAGCTGAGTTAAAATCAGTCTTGGGGGCACTGTTCAACCTTTTGTGGATTGTTTTAAGATTGGGTCTATTAATAAATGCAGCATTCAGAACATGTTGCTCAATTAATATCTCATTGTTTTGCATAAGCATGAGTCAACCATATATATTTAGAATTTTAACCTTCACTGTGATGCTAAACCTAATGCTTAGTTGAAGAACAGGAGACTTCTACAATTAAGAATTTGAATTGCAGTATATAAGACATTCAATTTAAAGTAACAGTAATATTAAAATAACACCACTTTTCCTACTAAGCAATATCTATTACCAAGTAATTTGCGTCAAGCAACCCACAACATTTAATGAAACCAAGATTCAGCAAATGAAGTTGTACATTTGTCAAAACATTCCAGAAATTAGGAGTACTCTGTGTGAGGAAGAGAATGGATTTTTCTCTGTGCAGTGCAATTGTGCACCTACTGTGTTCCTTTGGTGTTGGTTCCACAGATCCTGCTGAATTGTTTCTTTCATCTTTCTTGAAGTCACCTCTTCCTCTTCCTCCACCGTCTCAGATATCATGATGGGTTCATCACCTGAGAAGGCGTCCGTTGGACAGAAAACTCATCTATCTGTAATATCATCAAAGTAGGAATCAGAGAATGCTTTCTTTATAACCAACTTCTCAGACAAGGTACTGAAATAGATTTTGGCATCAACTTTCTAGTTTATGGCATATAGATGTTTGTCAATAGGACAGATTTGTATAAAACATTATACTGCGTTAGTCTCAAGTTAATCTTGACTTACGCATGTTTGACATCAGTTAATATTTTTTCAATTGAATAAAATAGAATCTGAGCAGACTGGAATTTTTCTTTTATTATGTGGAAGATTACAGTTCTTCTAGTTAGCTTATTTTTTTTTTGTTTTAAGAGGGCTCTATTCCTAAATATATTGCAAGTCATTTTGAGCCTTCCAACCTTCTCAAGACCGTAAACTTCTTCCTCCAACGGTTTGCAATTTAGACAAGATGTAAAATATTATCTTTGCTGGGGAGTCTGTTTTACTCCAGGCATTATGTCAGAGGTCCTCTAATGTACTCCTACCCTGGAAAACTCCTTCAGTGAAGAATGTACTGAGTTCAGTTAGGAAATTTTGGAAAATTTACAAGCAGTGAAAACAATTTAAGGCTCTGTCAAATATTAAGTGGTTAATTTCTAAAATGGTAAATCACAATAATTTTATATAACTGACTACCTTGGATATTATTTTGACAATGATTTATGAAGTAAGAATATGACCCCTGCATTCTATACTGCTGCATATACTGCCAAACCTGCCTTACGAGGACTGTGATGGCTGCTTTTCCACAGCCTGTTATCAATATGCTCAGTGTTGAAAGGTTCTCCCTCTTGATAAATTCCTTTAATCACTTTAAGGTGATTGAAATTGAAAATGATTTTATAAAAGACTTGGCAAGTTGGCAGCTTTAGTTTGGAACCACAGTTTTATAGATTAGGAAAAATGGTTAGCAGTTTATTATTTCTTTTCCAGTCTGGGTATGTTTATTTAGCTTTTGGTATTACTACTTGGTCATATTTAATTTTTCAAAGAGTTAAGTATCCAAGTCCACAAGGAGATTCTTTGTGTTTTTACTATTTTCTCTGTTGATTCAAATGGGGTTTCCCAAAGATTTGATAAAGTACGTATGGAGTGCTCCCAAGTATTATCTCAGCTTTTGCCATTCCTTAAAATAATTTCACTTCTTTATGTAACAGTCAGCATAAACTTCTCATTCTACCTGTTTGACATCTGAATGATTAATGCAGGTATGCAGTGCATCTGATTACAGGCCAGGCCAGCCCAGCTGTGCTGACAAAGGAGAATGTCAAACTGCATCTCTTACAGCGTTTCATCTTCAAACCAGATTAAACAAGAGGAGTCAATTAGTAATGAGTGTTAATGAAAAATATATGACTATGATGAATGGCCTCTGACTTTAACCTACTCCAACTCTGCATTGCATTAAATTTAAGAGTTGGGGTGGATCCATTTATGTGAACAATTATTTATGACCTTCTTGCAAAAACAAAAGTATGATGATGAAAGGATACGTATGAGCAATGTTATAATATGTCTGTATATTAAGCTAAATCTAAAGTGAGTGCCAGAGGAGAGGGATTGTTTGAATTGTTTGAGGTGGCATGGAAGATTAACTATCGTGTTAACAAGCTGTGCAGGACCCAGAGCTTTATAAATAGATGCACAAAGAGCAAAGCCGAGGTGGTTACAGTGAAAACTTATCGACACCGGTTTGGCCTCAACTGGGCCCATAAAACTGACAGCCATCTTGGTAAGACTCAGAAAATGACCTTGTCCTCTACTGGTCCTGCTCTAGAACATAGAACGTAGAGCATAGAATATTACAGCGTAGTACAGGCCCTTCGGCCCTCGTTGTTGCGCCGACCTGTGAAACCAATCTGAAGCCCATCTAACTATTCCATTATCATCCATATGTTTATCCAACGACCATTTAAATGCCCTTAAAGTTGGCATGTCTACTGCTGTTGCAGGCAGGGCATTCCACGCCTTTACTACTCTCTGAGTAAAGAACCTACCTCTGACATCTATCCTATATCTATCACCCCTCAATTTAAAGCTATGTCCCCTCGTGCTAGCCGTCACCATCCGAGGAAAAAAGCTCTCACAGTCCACCCCATCTAATCCTCTGATCATCTTGTATGTCTCTAATAAGTCACCTCTTAACCTTCTTCTCTCTAACGAAAACAGCCTCAAGTCCTTCAGCCTTTCCTCATAGCTCTGTTTCCTTACAACACGTATCAAATTGTCCTTCCAGAGAGAGGGCAGAGCATCGGTGACCCTGTAAGAACAGCTGCATGATGTACCTCCAATAGTAGTAAGTTGGTGTAGCAGCAAGAGGTAAGTGTGAGGTTGCCAAAACTGGCAGGTTCTGAGAGTGAAGTGGAATATCTGGTTGTTATGCATCAGCTATGAATACCTGGGACTGACGTTGGTTGAGCAATGGGGGTGTGGGTATTGAACAGTGTGAGAAGTTGGCACTGTGATGGGGATGTGGAGTACTGAGCAATGTGAGAGGTTGGCAGTATGACGGGGATGTAGTGAACT
>JAHRHZ010000049.1:29249600-29264397 GCA_024137785.1 Ginglymostoma cirratum
ACTGAGCAATGTGAGAGGTTGGCAGTATGACGGGGATGTAGTGAACTGAGCAATGTGAGAGGTTGGCACAGTGGTCAGTGGGAGTTGAGGGTGTGAAGATGACCTTAACCATAGAATGAAGGACATTAGACTTTTTGTTTCATGCCTGCCTGATCTTTGGGAATGTGGTAATCCCATGGAATGAGGATGACATTTGCTCATGGCCAGAACGTATGTGTAAAGTCTTAACTCGGATTGCAGCTAAAATTTCTTGCTTTTACTGCCTGCTATTGGTTATTTGAAGGATATACAGATTGATAATCAACCTGTTGTTATGATACATCTTATGTGGCCATCAGGTCGTGAATGGTACTAAAACCTGGACCTCCTGCTCCACGTGTAGAACCATTGTGCCACAAGATCTCACAACCCTTGGTCCATGACTCAGTGTGTTAACCTCCCTGGCCACCAGCCTCCTCTCCTATGATGTTGGTGCTTCAGAGTCTTCACCACACATTCCACAACCCCCACCCCCATGGAATCACGGCAATTCTCCCCCCGGCCAAGTACATCACAAATTCCTACAGCAATACATGGAATCATCTAGAATCCTCTCTCAACGCTGGGGTCCAATTTTCCATCGTTTAAATTCCACGCACATTATTTAGTGCAGATACCCTACAAGAGGAACAGATTGTCTTTAAGAAGAACAGGTTGGCTGCACCATGTGGTTTCTACATGATGCTTTTCAGGCCACTGTTGGGTGTCGATGCAGTCAGCATGAATTAGTAAGAAGCAACATTGCATCCACTGAGTCATACATTAACATCATGTAGATGAGATGGCTGCATCAAAACTACGTGTGGTTCTGTTTCATTTAGAAGTAAAGTGAGCAGATTGGGAATCAAGATCTGAACCTTTATCCCACCAATAGATTGAAACCCCAATGTGTCCTGCCAACATGCATGCTTGGTGCAGAGTGGAAGTAGGATTCAGTGAACAGTTCTTGCTGGACATGCACACATAATTCAGTGGCGAGCTCCTTTAATAGTGCTTTATCATTTTATATTGTCAGAAAACATTATTTGCTTTGCTTCATGAGTGACTCTTTCTATGGTCCACAGCAATTACAGTCATTGGCACAATATCAACACAAAGACAGCAACATGTTCACAAGATGACAGTAAGAAAGAACCCTTTTATTTGGACTTACAGACAACTAAATCCCATGAGCTCAAAATCAGGAATGCTCCTTTAAAGGTAGTGTTTTAACACAATCACCCACAAATAGACTACAGGGAGAATATTTCAAGACGGCAGACATATCATTAATAACGATAGAAACAGCAGAAGACCCTGTATACTTCTACAACTTTTAAAGAAGCTGATAAGGAGGGAGATTTAAATATAAGTTATAAGCTTTCGTAATCTAAAACTGATTGTAAAATTAGGCCTCACTAAACTAAGGCAGAAAACATAGTTGACCTTTGCATTTTTTTCAGATTTTATTGAGATTTTCAATTCATCCTTATGAGTGGTTGACTGATTTAAGTCAAAGACTTTCTTGCTTTAACAGCATATGGTTGATTCATATTGTTTCACATCCTTAGCACAGTTCTAACAGAGACTCCAACTCAGAGAACAGGGCTGGCAAAGTTAAATGTTGAGCTGAGAGTAAATAGTACTGCAGGGAAATGTAAATCAATGTAAGCTGCTTGCTCTCTCACTTATTCTACACGCAGTGCTTTGATTAAATTTCCACTACTGCAAAGTAACCCTTTCATTGAATCCAGAATCATGAAGCAAATGCAACAAAACCTATTTGGTTATTTATATTATATATGTGTTATTTATATATATATTGCATAACAGAGAACTATTAAAGATGCAGTGAAACAAGTCATCTAATTGCAGTATTGACTGATACATTTGTCATCAAGCATGTCTGTCAGCCCATACTGAAGACTAGGTAATAATTGATCTTTGGCCAGACTGACTGAGATTCTTAATTGAAAACTCCCCACTGCATCGCCTTGAGAATTCCATAATACTCTGGACAGCTATGCCACATAGAACTGGAACATTTCAGACTTAATCCTTTATTGATATTGAGTAGTTGGAATGTTGAGAAAGAATTGGTTTCAAATCTGCCAGACCAAAAATGAAAGGAAACTGTTGTGATATTGTTTTAATGTATGCAATGAAGTATTTATAGCATTGAACGTATATACAATTAAAATACGTCATCACCACAGGAAATGAAGCAAGGTAGCAAGTACCACAGCAGCTTGTCAAGAAAGATCACAAGCATTTGTTACCATTCATCAATGTAAATGAGTAAGTTTGTATTCAAGGTCAATAATAATTGAAGCAGCCAAAGATCTGGCTTCCGGTTGTGATAATTGGAAGTGTGCTTCTACAACTCCAGTAACAGTTGCATTGAACGTAACTGTGCTGATTTCCATAATCAATAGTTCAGTGGTGTTCAGGCGAGGATCTAAGATCAAAATGTCAAGTAAAATTTTTAAGGGCATTGTTACTTAAAACCAAGTAAGTGTCATTGCTTTCAGGACAGAGAGGAAGAAAGTTAAGACAGGGAATCATGGAAAACACCGTCACTTATACATTATAAAAATAAAGTTGGGCCTCTAATCAGTGTGAAAAAGATTTAATATGTAACCAGCTAGTCGGCTTCACGGCCAGGGTCTAAATTACTGTACGCTGTCAATTTGAAGAGATTTCAACAGCATGGCTCGAAACAACTGACCAGTCAGTATAGGTCCAAATCTATCAATTTCAAACCTGATAGATCTGTAAAGGGTATACATAAAGTCCCCTCAAATTCTGATACCCTTTAAAGATCTTTCTGTTGTGCAGATTATTTCTTCTAGATATTGCCATATGTTGAAATACTTAATTTCTGAGTTTTGGAAATTATTAGTGAAAAATAACATTTCAACTATTTTGGCTCAAATCAAACTCCAGTCCCACATGGTGACAATAATAGCTCCAGAGTCTAGGAGGTGCCTAATCAGCAATCTATGATATCGCGTACCAAACATAACATGTTTTAATCATTGGATACAATAATAATCAACTTGTACTGGAGGCCAGGAGGTAAAATAAACAAACTGTCGAGATTTGTACATTCATCTTTTGAATGGATTTGTTATAGAGAATAAAAACTACATTTTATGGAGCTGATTATTCTTCTCAATTTCAGGGAGAACCTGAACAGACTACTTTGCAAACCATTGATGACCAGATGCTGAATTTTGCACACAACTTGGATTGCTTTTCTTTTAAGCCTAGGTCCAGTTTATTTTAATAAATTATGAATATCGTTTTCACGTAGACGCTGACTTTTCCCTCAATTGCCTAATTTCTTCTCTGTCAATGGCTATTTATTCTAATAACTAATTATAAATTGAAGTCTTAGAAACACTAGTGAACTATGTTTTCATAATTCCATAATTGTATGACATTGATTGAAAGGAGTGTTTTGGATACCACTAGGAGACCTCAATATTTAATACTATTGAATGGGCTGGACCCTCATTCATTGTTCAGTACAATATTTTCATTTCATTTTCTTCTTGTTGGTTATGTATAAAATGCATAAGTCTTGAAATTTATACTTGACATATCCTGGGTTTATCTGATGGATTGGGATTGGAGACTGGGCAATTTGGGACAAAAATGGGGCTGAACACAGGAATTCTCTTTAAGAATATAGGGCCAAGAATTCCATTGGGAGAATTCAGTGGAGTTGTGGCTCATCCACTGCTAGCTGGAGTAGAGTGAGCTGGGTGATTGGCTAGGGCAGTTCTCAACCTTACTTGTGCCCCATCTGCCACATGATAGGCTTCATGAAAATTCTGTCTGCTGCAAGCCATTAAGAGCACCACAGTGTACCAAACTGTTAGTGGGATCAGTAAATTGATTCTGGAGTTGATTCATTGCCACGAAAGGGGCGGTCTGATAGCTCCTTTGGAAGGTTCAGGTTGCTCTGTTCCTGTCACACCCTTGCTAGGCCTCCACTGTTATATGGAGCAGCCTGAAGTGAGTGCTGTTGGCTGTCTTGCCTCCAAAGGCTGTTCACTTACATAAACAAACATCAAGTCATCTATCTTGCCACAGCAGCTGAAAGTGAGTGCAGGAAGTATGGGAGGGCTCCAAATAATTCTTTTTTAAAAGACCAAATCACCTCTTTTCTGGGATAAATACTTCATAGGCCTCATCTATAATTAGTGAAGCTGGGCATAACTGGTCTGTACCTGATCCATTCCCCAGGATACCAGTTTCCTAAGGGATTCTAAAACAGCTATTAGGCCAATCACTCACATGTATAAGTGCCTGTTTAAGGAAGTTGGAACACTTGAAAAATAGTCCAACCTACTTTTATCCAACCTCTCTCCTTAGAGTTCAGTATATCACTCTCTGAAATTGGGGTTTACTATGCTCACTATTTTTGCACTAGTCTATTTCACATCCCAATATATTCTCCAACTCGGTGGATTGAACAGTCTGTATAATGCTACTGATTTCATAAATATTTATTTTATTTCATAAGTAATGCAGAAAGGCAAAGGTGCTTTTTCATATGTGATTCTATAATTATAAGCAAGTTATTTTTGTTTTAGGTTTTGTGCGTGATGCCAACTAGTCTGTAAAATGCGTATGTCAAATGAATAATTGTGTACCTCTCTGGCTTATGCAACTTACCGTGTAGTTTCAGGCAAAACTCTTCTGTTTCATTCATCTTTTTAATAATGGTTTTCAGTCTTGATAATAGTTATTCAATGACTGAGTAAATTAGTTTATTGGTCCCAATATCTGAAACATTGCATTCTCACCTCACCGTTGATCTCAGTTTAGTTCCTTGTGAGCAGATTGATGCCATCAGTGTGGGTTCAATTCCAGCACCAGCTGAGGTTGGTATGAAGGACTCTACTTCTTAACCTCTCCCCTCACCTGAGGCATGGTGACCCTCAGGTTAAACAACCACCAGTTGTCTCTGTCTAACGAGAGAGCTGACCTCTGGTCTGGTAAGACTATGGGAACTTAATTTTTTTTCTTTTATTTTATATAAGAAGAACACAACTTTGTACCTAAGATTTCTCCACAATGAAGCAATTCACTTATGATTTATTCTTGTAGTTGCAGATTTGAGTACATGATGACACTGCAGTGGGTGAAATTTGAATATGTTATTTCCCTATCTATGAGTCATGCTGGGACAAGGAAATGGATGAATGACGAGGTTCAGTGTGTTCAAAGGGGAACTAATGTGTAGTAATATTAATGATGAAGTGTTAGGAAGGGGAGAAAAAGACCAAAAGATGAAGGGCTAGAAGATGTGAAAGATTTGAAGGAATGGGGAGAAATAGAAGTCATTGAGGGAGATAAGAAGCTGTGAGGATCACAATTTCAATCACAGATTCTGACAAAATTAGCTTGGAGAGATTGGTGGCTCATTGCCATCATATGAGGTGAGGTGAGAGTGACAGCCCTTCACATCAAGGCCTTATTTAACTGAGTATGGCATCATGGAGCCCTGGCAAAACTGGAATCAATGTGAATGGAGGGCAAGCTCTTTGCTGGTTGGCACATAGGAAGATGGTTGTGGTCATTGTAGGTCAGTCATCTCAGCTCCAAGACATCTCTGCAGGAGTTCCTCAGGGTAGTGCCCTACGCCCAACCATCTTCAGTTGCTTCAACAATGACCTTCCCTCCATCACAAGTTCAGAAGTAGGGATGTTTGCTGATGATTGCGCAATGTTCAGCATCATTCACGGCTCCTCAGATACTGAAGCAGTCCATGTTCAAATGCAGAAAGATCTGGACAATATCCAGGCTTGGGCTGACAAGTGGCAAGTAACATTCTTACCAGACAAATGTCATCTCCAATATTTTGGGAGTTATGGTCATCCATGTGGCCTAGACAATCCGATATAAGGGAAATAGCTCCAGCTGCAAAATCTTGAGCTTCATGTTTTGGAAGTTGAGTAGTAACTGGAGTCATTGTCATGCATCTGTGAAGCTCAGGATTAAGTGGATAGCACCACGATTAACAAAATAGTCACAACACAGATTTAACCCAGGCAGGCGGAGAGGAAAATACTGAATGCTAGGCTGTCTAGATAGACCACGCTTATAGTGTCGGAGTTCCCTCATTCTACTTCACTGACTAACTGTTTTTCAAATTGGAATACTAGTGAGGGCGAGGGCTCATCAGATGAATGTACTGAGAGCCAAGCTTGTGGTGCCACAAGTGTCTCAGCTATACAGGTTGCTTGTGTGAGGGGAGGGGAATTCTGGTGGTAGTGGGAAGGACTAGGTGATTTTGTGGCAGGGCAAATTGTAGGAGACAATTCAATAGTCAGGGTAGAATCATGTCTTTCTGCGGCCATAGACAAGAATTGTTTGGGAAACTAGTGGATAAGGTGTAATTGGATTTTCAGAAAGGCTTCCATCTTCCACAGAGGTTAGTAAACAAAATTGAAGGGCATTGAATTGGGTTAATAATCGAGTATGGATTGGGGATTAGTTAATAGGCAAAAATCCAAGTAGGAATAAATTTGTCCTTCTCAGGTTGCCTGGTAATCTCCCATTGAGCAACTGCAAGGATCACTGCTTGGCCCCACCTGTTTACAACCTTTTCAATGACTTGGACGTGGGACCATTTGTAATATTTTCAAGTCTGCAAATAATACAAAACTCAATGGGAGCATGGCTTTGTGAGGAGGATACGTAAAGGGCTTCAAGAGAATTTGGAAACGCTGAGTGAAAGGCAATAGCATGGCAGAAGGAGAAGAATGAGGTTATTACTTTGGTAGAAGAATCAAAGGTGCAGATTATTTCTTAAAGATAAAGGATTGGAAAATGATCATTCCCAAAACAACCTAAGGGCACATGTTCTTTAGTCACTGAAAGCTAGAATGCAGGTACAGCAAACAATTCAAAAGGCAAATAATATGTTAGCTTTTACTGCAAAAAGATTTAAGTTCAGGAGTGCAGTCTTGCTTCAGTTGTATTGGACACTGGTGAAACCATTCCTGGAGTATTTTGTCCAGTTCTGGTTTCTTTGCCTAAGGAAGGATATGCTTGTTATACACAGGAGGTTCACCAGACTGATTCTTAGTATAATGGGACAGTCCAATGAGGATAACTTGAGGAGACTAGGCCTGGAATCTCTGGAGTTTAGAAGAACAATAATGATCTCATAGATGTGGAGGTGCCGGTATTGGACTGGGGTGGACAAAGTCGAAAATCACATGACACCAGGCTATAGTCCAACAGATTTATTTGAAGACTCAAGCTTTCAGAGTCTTGCTCTTTCTTCAGGTGTCTTCAATAAAACCTGTTGGACTATAACCTGGTGTTGTGTGATTTTTGACCTTGTCAACAATCTCATAGAAACTTGGGAAATCCTTAAAGGGACAGACAGAGGAATGCAGAAAGGATGTTTCCCCTGGCTGCGCTGACTAGAACAAAGGGATACCGTCTCAATATAAAAGGCAATCCATTCAGAGCTGATTTAGGAGGAACTTCTATACTCAGAGGGCGGTGAATCTTTGGAATTGAGCCGTGGAAGCTCATTTTGAGGTACTGTTGACATCAAAGGACATAAGGGTTTTGTGGAAATACGGCATTGAACAAGATGATCAGCCATGATCCACAATGACAGAGCAATCTTGAAGGGCCAACCGGCCCAGACCTGCTCCTATATTCCTATGTCTCCTGTCTCTACACACAGATCCTTATGTAGTTTCTCAATCAGCCCTGCTGCTCCTCTTCCTGCCTGATTCTTATTTTTATGCCAATGGAAGACTTTTGGATCCCTTTAATGCTAGTTGCCAAATTCATTTAATACTCTCTCCGTGCTTCTCTTCCTCCTTTTTTCACTTTCCCTCTGAGTTTTGTATATTGAGACTGGTTCTCACCTGTATTATCAACTGTCACACACAAACCTTCATCTGATTCTCAATCCCTTTCATGATCCAGTGAGCTCTGGCTTTGTTTGTCCAACCTTTCCTCCTTGTGGGAATGTACACAACCAATCTCCTCTTTACTGTGAGCCCATTCCATTCCTCTAGAATTGCCTCTAGCACTTATTTTCAATTTACCTGGGACAGCTCAGTTTTCAACCCATTGAAATTGACTCTCCTACAGTTAAATATTTTAATTCTAGCTTGCTTCTTGATCTTTTTCATAACTAATCTAAATGTTAAGAAGTAATGATCATAAGTTCCTAAATCTTCCCCTAATGACACTTACCCCATTTGACGCATCTCATTCCTCAGGACCAGATCTAACAATGCCTCTTCATTATTGCACTGGAGATCAAGAAAGTTCATTAGAACATTTCAGAAACTCTTCTCCCTCTCTGTCCTTTATGTTATTACTATCCCAGTCTACATTTGGATAACTAAATTCCCCCATTTATAACCATGCTATCGTTCTGCACCTCTCAGTAATTTCCTTTCAGATTTGCTCCTCAAGGACTACAGTGAAAGTAAATGCATGGGTGGGTTTCTGAGACAGATGTAGATGGATCTGGAATGTCTTCTGCAGCTGTTTCCTGTCTTCCCTCTTTACTTGAAAGTTCTGAGCGTACAAACAAAGAATAATAGCTATCGGAAGTCCCTTGTCACTCCTCATCACTTTGGGAGTTTCAGTTAAACTATAGTTCCTGTTCTCATCTGTTTTCATAATTGGATCTTAACAAACTGTGAGCTCAGGACCTTCTATCTCTGAGGCCTGCTACAGCTTGGGAAGAGCTTTTCCCTGGATTTCCATAAATTCTACCCCTTGGAGAGTTAATATCTCAATATCTGGGTTTCCAGAAGCTTTGTATTACGTAAACAGAGGGTCAGATTTTAGCCTCCCTCACCAGAGCTGAAATTTGGGGTAGTCAGACACAAAGTCCACCAGACAGCATTCGCACCAGCTACCTGCCTGTTGCAACCCCACTACAGTTTTATTCCTGTGCATCAGGAACATTCCCTGTTGTGAGACAATAAGGTGCTTAAAAAGTGGACAACGAATGCACATAGGTGCCTCACCCTGCCATCCCTGGGATTTGAGCAGCAGTAGGAGAAGCCCGAGTCAAGCGGCCAATCCAGCAGATTTCCATGAGTGGCCTGATGAAAGGCAAGGATGGCATTCCTTAACTTTTCCCCTTGTCCATCAGAGGCTCCTGTGCTAGTTATGCACACAGTTATATCCCACAGCCTCTAAAACCCTATTCACTACCTCCTCACCCACCTCACCCATCATTGTTGTTAGTTTTTAGTTTCAACTGGAAGCATCAGGGATCACGTATCCATCAGGGTCAGCATTGTTTTATGAAGGGCAAATCATATTTGACTACTTTGCTGGAGTTCTTCTGAAGATTTAATATATCTGGACTTCTGGAAGGCGTTTGATAAGGTGCCACACAAAAGGTTAATTCACAAGATTGGATCATATGGGATTAGAGGTAACTTATTAGCTTTGATAGGTGACTGGATGATGGACAGAAGACAGAGAGTTGGGATAAATGTGTTTGTTTTTCTGGATGGCAAGAAGTAACAAGTGAGGTGCCATAGAGTTTGGCCCTTGGACCCAAGCTATTTACAATCTACATTAATGACTTGGATACAGGAATTGAAGGCTCTATAGCCAAATTTGTGGACAACACAAAAATAAGCGGATGGTAAATTGCAATGAGGAAATAAGAACCTTACAAATGGATATAAATAGGTTAGGACAGGGGGCCAAAATGTGGCAGATGGAGTTTAATGTCGATAAGTATGAGGTCATGCATTTTGTTTAGAAAAATGGGAAGGCAACTATTATCTAAATAGGGCGAGACTTTGGAGTGCTCCGGTACAGAGGGATCTGGGTAACCTTGTTCATGATTCACAGAAATCTAGCATGCAGGTACAGCAGATAATAAAGTAAGCAAATGGGATGTTGGCTTTTATAGCTAAAAGAAGATAAAGGTAAGGAAGTATTGTTGCAACTATACATGGCATTGCTAAGACCGCACCTGGAGTATTGTGCACAGGGTTGGTCCCCTTATATAAGGAAAGATGTTGTGGCATTGGAGGCAGTTCAGACGAGATTCACTAGATTGATCCCAGAGATGAGAGGTTTGTTATATGAAGAGAGATTGAACAGTTTAGGCCTATACTCTCTGGAATTTAGGAGAATGAGGGGAGATCAAACTGAGGTGTTCAAGATGATAAAAGGTGTAGATAAAATAGATGTGGAGTGGATGCTTCCTCTTGTGGGTCATTCTAGGATGAGAGGT
This sequence comes from Ginglymostoma cirratum, assembly GCA_024137785.1. Taxonomy (NCBI): domain Eukaryota; kingdom Metazoa; phylum Chordata; class Chondrichthyes; order Orectolobiformes; family Ginglymostomatidae; genus Ginglymostoma; species Ginglymostoma cirratum. The sequence continues at coordinate 29,259,880 of JAHRHZ010000049.1, forward strand.
CGTAGTCTTAGGAGAAGGGGTAGCAAATTTAAAACAGTTGAGGAGAAACTACTTCTCCCAAAGGGTTGTAAAACTGTGAAATTTGCTACCCCAAAGTGCGGTGGATGCTGGGACAGTGAGTAAATTTATGGAGGAGTTAGACAGATTTTTCATTGGTAATGGGTTGAAGGGTTATGGGGAGAAAGCAGGAAAATGGAGGCGAGAAGAATATCAGCTGGAGCAGATTTTGATGGGCTGAATGGCCTAATTCTGCCCCTATATCTTATGAACTTATGAACTTACAAACTTATGAATTGCCAACAGCAATAGTTCTTGCTGGTTTCAATCTAAACTTCAGATCCCATGTGGGGAAATGACTCCCGTATGACTGCTCAGATAGAAGTTAAGCATGGCCTTAATGAACAATAAATTGATTTATTACATACTATTTAATAGCTGGTTATATTACATCTGAGATACACAATTTTCTCTTGTGGGACATCAGGCTTAACGTAAGTTCACTTTACTAGTTAAATTACTTGCTATTAACTCTAGCAACAATCACTGGAGCATTGGTACTCTGGTGAATGCATGAAGACCTGGTTAGCCCCTCCCTGGGATGCCCTTTATGTTCTTATAGGCACAGGTCATCTTGCAATATCAGTTAACCCTAAGTGACTTACATATTATCTCTCTCCAGCCTTTTCCCTGTTATTAAATTCTATATACAATTACTTCAAATGATCAGGGTAGGTTTGTCAATACCCTATCGACCTCCAAGTCCCTTAGCTTTATAAATGGATGATGACTTGGTTGAGTTAAAATTCTAACAAAACATTCAGTTACGTTTTGTTTCTACACTGGAACTTAGGGGAATTTTGATTTGCTGGATGCTTTTTGCTGAGAATATCCTCTGACAGTGATGTCACTGTTTATCTCACTTGGAGGATCTTTGATTTCCTCAAGTTGTGTCAGGAAAGATAGTCATTTTTCTGATAGAATTAATCTTCTCCTATTGATATTGTAATGAGGTAGACTCATATGTGATCCTTCCTTTTCTATCTGCATTCTTTTGGATAATGTTGTCATTTTATCAGGTTCGATCAGTCAGTAAAGCTGGCAGAACTGTTTAGTACTGTTTTTAAACAGCGGAATTAGCTGTATCATTACATTACAGCATAATGGTAATTAATGCTATAATTACCCCATTATAAATGGTAATAGAATTTACTATTTATTCCTTGTGGTTATGGTGCCAAGGACATCAGGTGATCAGAATTTGAAGATCCTTCCGCGGTCGGAAGATAGCTGAATAATTCCTCAAACTAGCAAATTAGTAGCAGTTTTTGTGCACCAATGTAATAAATCTTGAGTAGTATATTTTTTCCATTAGATTTACTGAACAATCTTCTAAGACCTATGAGGTCTTCCTCTGCTGGAGTAAAGTTACTATTATTTGGGTCCAAGCTGTCTGAGGCTCCTCAACATTCTGTAGAATGTTTAATCAATATCAATATCAATCAATATCCTTTTATTCTCATTTAAGAGTTAAGCATGCATTTCTGCTCAGAATGGAAAAGTTTTGACTTCTGGTGACGTGCACCTATTTTAGACAGTATTGGGCTGTGTATATTTTAAGAGTATTCTTGGCATTCCTTTAGTCGCAAATGGTGTTCTGACTACTTTATTCGGTTCTCTGTCAGTCAATGATAATTTAATAGTCTTCAGCCAAGAAAGTTTCTCAGGTAACAATGTAACACTCACCTTGAGCTTAACATTAGTGGGATGACTGTTAACCTGCATGATCTCAGCTGTACCTGGTTCAGATGAGTTATTTATTGTCCCTGGGAAGTTTGGTTTGTATCTTCCAAATGTGACCTATCAGTGTAGTAATGTGTTTTCTAATTAATTTAATTCTTGGTGTTTTGGATTTTCTTTCATTGGTGCTTACTATAAAGTGTTAACCCTGTTGTACCCATTTTAATGCTGTGATTCAAAGTTTCTTTTTGGCTTATATGCATTCTCTGGAAATCTATCATTTTCCTACAAAAGTTGCATTGGCGTGATTAAGCTGGGTATTTGTACTGTTTATGTGGTTTTTAACTCCACATCTGGAACAGTAACTTCATTAAAGGTCTTAAAGATGTTTTATGTTGCTCAATCATGTGATGTTTTGGTGTTTTTGCACTTAGAAAGTTGACAAAGTCTAATGTGCTTCTTGAATTAGGTTGGCTTTCTGTTCCCATCCTTTTTTTGGACTGTTTTCAGATTTCCAACAATATCTGGATAGCCCTTTCCAGTGTTAGATCCACTTGGATTATAATATCTTAAAGAGAATTATCAGGAATTCTGACAACCATTTTATCTTGATATGTTCTGTTACCAATTAACATAGTCATAAAAATTCTGACAAGATGTGAAGGTTGTCAATAAAATTCTCAATAGATTCTCCAGGAAGTGTTTGCTGACCCTTAGAAGACAAAGGGTGGTAGTGGGTGGAAAATATTCAACATGGTGCTCAGTTACGAGTGGTGTACCACAAGGATCAGTTCTGGGTTCTCTCCTATTTGTGATTTTTGTAAATGATTTGGATGAAGGAGTGGGAGGGTGGATTAGCAAGTTCGTGGATGATACGAAGGTGGGTCATGTTGTGGACAGTGCGGAGGACTGTTCCAGATTACAAAGGGACATTGATAGGATGCAGAGCTGGGCTGAGAAGTGGCAGATGGGGTTTAACACAGAAAAGTGTGACGTGATTCATTTTGGAAGGACAAACTTGAAAGCAGAATACAGGGTTAACGGAAAGATTCTTGGCAGTGTGGAGGAGCAGAGGGATCTTGGGGTTCATGTTCACAGTTCCCTGAGAGCTGCCACCCAGGTGGATAGAGTTGTTAAGAAGGTGTATGGTGTGTTAGCTTTCATTAATAGAGGGATTGAATTTAAGAGCCGTGAAGTTATGCTCCAGCTATACAAAAGCTTGGTTCAGCCACATCTGGAGTATTGTGTCCAGTCTGGTCACCTCATTACAGGAAAGATGTGGAAGCTTTAGAAAAGATGCAAAGGAGATTTACCAGGATGTTGCCTGGAATGGAGTGAAGGTCTTACGAGGAAAGGTTGAGCGAGCTAGGGCTTTTCTCTTTGGAACGAAAAAGGATGAGAGGTGACTTGATGGATGTGTACAAAATGATCAGAGGTATAGATAGAGTTGACAGCCAGAGACTTTTTCCTAGGGTGGAGGTAGCTTTTATGAGGGGACATAGTTTTAAAGTGAAAGGAGATAGATATTGGGGAGACGTCAGAGGTAGGTTCTTTACTCAGAGAGTGGTAGGGGCGTGGAATGCATTGCTGGAGAGGGTAGTGAAGTCGGCCTCATTAGGTGCATTTAAGCGGCTATTAGATAAGCATATGGATGATAGTATAAGGTAGTGGTGGAGGTTAGATAGACCTTAGGTTTAGGGTAAAAGTTCAGCACAACTTCGTGGGCTGAAGGGCCTGTACTGTGCTGTACTGTTCTATGTTCTATGTTCTATGAAGTAGCATTACCTTGTTTAAACCTTTCTCTCATCATTAAACAATTGGTACTTGATGCAGAGTAATTATCAAATAATCCACAACCTCATCATCTTAGGTGACCTCCCACCCACCGCCTCCAACCTCATCGTTCCCCAACCCCGAACAAAATCCACAAACCTGAATGCCCTGGTCGACCCATTGTCTCCGCCTGCTCCTGCTCCACCGAACTCATGTCCACCTACCTAGACTCCATTTTCACCCCCTTGGTCCAGGAAATCCCTACCTACGTCCGTGACACCACCCACGCCCTCCACCTCCTCCAGAACTTCCAATTCCCCGGTCCCCAACACCTCATTTTTACTATGGACGTCCAGTCCCTATACACCTGTATTCCCCATGCAGATGGCCTAAAGGCCCTCCGCTTCTTCCTGTCCCGCAGAACTGACCAATCCCCCTCCACCGACACCCTCATCTACTTAGCCGAACTCGTCCTCACCCTCAACAACTTCTCTTTCAATTCCTCCCACTTCCTACAGACAAAGGGGGTGGCCATGGGTACCCGCATGGGCCCAAGCTATGCCTGCCTCTCTGTAGGAACAATCCCTCTTCCATACCTACACTGGCCCTAAACCCCACCTCTTCCTCCGTTACATTGATGACTGTATCAGCGCCGCCTCGTGCTCCCACGAGGAGCTTGAACAGTTCATCCACTTTACCAACACCTCCCACCCAACCTGAAGTTCACCTGGACCATCTCCAACACTTCTCTCTCCTTCCTGGACCTCTCTGTCTCCATCTTGGGTAACCACCTAGAAACCGATGTCCATTTCAAGCCCACTGACTCCCACAGCTACCTGGAATACACCTCCTCCCGCCCACCTTCCTGCAAAAATGCCATCCCCTATTCCCAATTCCTTCGCCTCTGCTGCATCTGCTCCCAGGATGAAACATTCTACTCCCGTACATCTCAGATGTCCTCATTCTTCAGGGACCGCAACTTCCCCCCAACAGTGGTCAAGAACGCCC
>JAHRHZ010000049.1:29264797-29282399 GCA_024137785.1 Ginglymostoma cirratum
CTTGTTATCTTATTACATTATCAAAGTTATATGTCTTTTCTCATGCAACTTGCCATTCAAGCATATGAATTGCAATATCAACTACAGAGTAAAGAAATGTATTTACCTATTCTTCTCTGGGTTTCCTGGAAAGCAATTCTACATCATGTAAATTTTCTCTTCGTAATAGTCCAGTTCAAATCCCTGCCCGAAGGATTTGTGATTTTACTTATGCATGGAGATATGTTTCTCCATTTACATTAAATGATGAAGAAACACTCTGCTGATTATTACCTAACAGTCCCCTTTTTGGCTGTTGTTGCAGTGCTCCTCATTGTTGAACATCATTTGGAAGGTCAACTGAATGTGGCATGGCCACAGAATTTACTCTGGGTGGGCGACTTCAATGTTCATCCCTAAGTGGTTCTGTATCACCATTACTGACTAAGTTGGCAGAGACCAAAAGGACAAGGGGCTGGGCTGGGTCTCTGGCAGCTGATGAGTGAATCAACAAGAGGGAAAAAGAAAGAGGGAACAAGAGCTTGTCCTCATCAATCAACTGGTCAATGCATCTGTCAGGCAAAGTATTGGTCAATGCACAGTTGTTGTAGAGACAAAATCCTGTCTTCACATTGAGAATGACTTTCATTGTTTTGTGTGACAGTTCCATCATGCTAAATGGGACAGATTTGCCAATTTTCTTAACGAGTGTCCTTTTTTTTAATCAAAGGTTCTTCTCACAGATTTCCCCAATATTTTAAGCAGTTATAAAATACTTTGATTAATATAGCATTCTAACTCTCCCCTCCACAACACCACCCCCCCTCCCCTTTAGCTTCTCAGCCTACAATTTTCTTTCTAAAAACAGAATGTTCCTGACTTCCTCCAATGATCTTAACTCATATTAGGTGTCTGACATGGACCATTGCATTCTGATATTAAAATTCAGACCGTTCCCTTACAACTTTGGTGAGACTCTAGCTGGTCTTCAGCAGACTTTCCAATGTTTTTCACTGATTTTTAGCTGATGTGAGATTTTATAGGAGGTATTGTGTTATTGTGGCTGCTGTTTTCACAGAAGCTGGTGGACTCTGTGAGCTGTTAAGCTGCTGAATATTTAAAGATATACTGACAGTTTTCTGATAGAATTTCTTCTTACCTATCCTTGGAAGATTGTAGAATTGAAGATTTTTAAAAGAAATCAACGCTGCTCACGTATTTTATGAGATAGTAGCGCCTGCTGCTGGTACTGTCATATGCACTGGTACAGCTAAATGAAATCTTCAGGCGCCCATTGCTGTCACCATCATATATATTTTAGTTTCTGTGGTAACCATCTGGGATTTCTTAGGTAAATTTGTTGCCTCCAGTGAGGCACACTCTTGATGATCTGTAAATAGGTTCATTACATATTACTTAACAATGAAATGACTTTACATCTGAGATACACGATGGTATCTTGTGAAATGTCAGGCTCAGCTTAATAGTAAATTCTCATTACTAGTTTAGCTACATGCTGTTAACACTAACACCAATCACTGATGCCTATGTATTCCAGTGAAGATCTGGTTAGCTCCTCCCAGCAACAGTCCTTTATATTTCGATTGGCAGAGTTTATCTTGTGGTGTCAGTTAACCTGTTCAACTGACATATAACAATATGATTCCCAAACACTTATCAAATCCCAGTGAAGTGAAGCTCAACTCTTCGAGCCACAATCTAGTGCCATTCCTGGTGGTACTGATGGTAGTGGAGCTTTTCTGGCCTCAGATTGGCTGTCATCTCTCTGAAGTGGGACTCAGAGTCATAGGGTCATATAGCACGGAAACAATCCATGCCAACCAAGTTTCCCAAAATAAATTAGTCCCATTTGCCTACACTTGGTCCGTATCTTTCTAAAAATTTCTTATTCATGTGCCTAACCAAATGTTTCTTTATTTCCTAATTTTAATGGGCGGAAATCCCCATGCTCAATTTACTTCATTTCCAACTGGCTGTTTACTTAGTGCAGGTCAGCTACCCGAAATATTGGAAGGCTCCCTATCCTGACATTTTGGGAGGGGGTTGGGAGGGAGGTAGAGACTATAGTGCCCCCAAATGGTCAACCCAGAAATGTGCAAACAAGGAATGGCAAATTAGATTGCTTATCTTTACTCAATATGGTCAACTGGTTGTTTATTCCAAAGTTGTGCATGTAGGCTATTCATAAAGCTGTAGAAATGCCACTACCTCCTTCTATATCACATGGGCAGACAAATATTGGCAGGCCTTTTGTCTCCAAGAGTGTGAAGGACATCCCTGCTCTGTCTCACTTCACCCAAGCAGCATACCCATATCTTTCTCTGTGAGGTTTGATGCTCTCTTTTTCTTCCCATTTGCAGGTTCTACCTCTGTTCTCATGCCATTCCCCAGATTCTACTGAGTGTTCATTGCTTTAGTTCCTACTTGGAGCCTTGCTTCTGCATCTCTCCTAGGTTGTCTGGACCTCCCTGGACATAACTACCCTCTTGCTAGCAGGGCTTCTGTTCTGGCTCTGTACAATGGCACTTAAGTTAGTTAATACTGAAATTTCAGATGTTCTGGGGCTAGGTCTGCAAAAACAATTAAAACTTGATGAAAGGTCGTCAACCTGTAAAGTTAACCTGAACCCTTTCTCTCCACCTGAGCTGTCAAGTGTTTCCAGCATTCTGTGTTTTATTTCAGATTTCTAACATCTGCAATATCTTACTTTATGTTTTACAACTTCACAGTTGTATCCTCTGGGAAGATGACTATTACCAACCAGTCATTAGGTTACAGTTAGAATTGGCTTCAATAATGAAAGGTGCCAATACAATTCACAATTCACTGAGGCATGTAAAAGCTGACAACTTTGATGTTGATCTGGTATTTGAAAATCTTTCTGAATTCTTAATAAAAATGATCTGTATTGTGTCATTGGTTTGGGAAACAAGCCCTGAAATATTAAACTGTGCGACCTTTTATAAATTTTCCAAATTGATTTCTGTCATGAGTGAACACATTGTTGCGCAATAAGGTTGATTTCTGTTCCTACAATTCCTTGTGGGACTTGAAATTACTTACTCTGGTTTCCAACTTCATGTGAAATCCAGGTGCAGAATTTGGCCTCGGAAATTGGCCTGTTTCTGTCATTATTTTAGTGATCCAGTAGTGCCACAGAGTCTAACAAGAAGGACAGGCAGAGCTCCAGACTCCCACTAACATCAGCTTCTCTTGGCGCAAGCTACAACTCATGGTCACGTAGCTGCTGTCAACAAGTTGATGTTGCTGAACAAAGAAAAGTAACATCTCAGGTTGGACGACACTGGCAAGAAGCACTCACTCTGCAAGGTGGAGATTCCTGTCACTCTGTTTCTAGCCCTAGCAGGCATGCTAGTGCATGAACTACAAACCTCAAGGGTAATCCAAGGCTGCCCTGGAATTAGACTGTGGGACTCTTTAATATTATTTAGCTGAACTGCTGGCACCTGTAGCATTACAACACCCTTAATAAGGCCATTTTGGTGTGTGTCGGGCTGTTTGCCTCAAAGGTAAGTCTGGACGCGGAGGAAGGAGTGGAATGGAGAGCAGGCAACTGTGAGTACAATTGAATTAGGTAGCAGTCCTGGCTCCACAGGGAAGATTATTGAAGAGTAATTAGCTGCTGACTGCAACTTAAACTGCAGTGGCTTCAGAAGAATCCTGAGAGGAGTAGGTTTGCACAAGCTTTGCTCCTCACACCACTATCCAGACTTGCAGAGGAAAATTAAAACATACCATTGATTTACATACATTCTTAACCTACTGCATATTTTAGGCTATCACAGGTACTTTCTGAAAATAGCCAGATTTAATAATGGATTGGATGTGTTACAGGTGTTATCTGCAAGATGCTAATTTTCAAAATTGGACTTCATTGCATCCATAAAATAAAGCCAAACTTTCTCCCTTTGTATCTTCCAAATTAGCAAACAAAGAAAGAGTTGTTTCAGAGATAGTGGGAACTGCTGATGCTGGAGAATCTGAGATAATAAGGTGTAGAGCTGGATGAACACAGCAGGCCAAGCAGCGTCAGAGGAGCAGGAAAGCTGACGTTTCGGGTCGAGACCCTGCCTCAGAAAAAAAATAAAGCTGTTTGGTGATGTTCATTTTGAACCCATTGTGAGCAATACAAATGAATGATTTGACAGAGTTTGTTTCAATTTGCGCAATACTTTTTCCGAGGTACTTAAAAACAATTTAATTTGGCTGCTGTCCCGCAAAAGCAAATATTTTGCCACACAAGAGGAAATAGGTGCTCAAAAGCCATGTTTTGGGTTTCCGTACTCAAACTCCTGCCAGCTTTTATGTTAAGTATCCATGTCGTTCTATATATTACTGGTTTTGAGAACCAAATGTAAACATTCCAAGTGTAATATTTAAATATCAGTGTTTCCTTCGCCAAGTTGGTCTTTCTTTTGGAGGGATTGATACCAGAAATGGTACTTGTTTCTGTCTGAAGGAACATCTGTTCCTAGTCTCACCAAAAAACCAGCCTGTGGGGCTTGGTGTCACACCATACCACAAAGACAATTCTCCCTCTGTGACCTTGAGATCAGGAAGTTCCCACCTCAGTCGAACCTTAAACAGCCCTGAGTGATTTTATTTGGAACAGAAAACAGATGACTATCTTTATGAATAATAGTTCTAAAATTACAACTTCCTTCATCGCATTTTTACAACATCAAAGTATTAACAAGGGGGCAAGATTTACCTGTACAAATTTATGATATGCTGAAGAAACTATTTCCCCCTTCCCTGGGTTCCATGTGATTGCTCTAACAGCATTCAACCTGATCAGTGGTGTGTAACACAACATGTCATATCACATTATGCCTCTGGTAAGTGCTAACATTCTAGTGATTCTTCACTATCATAAAAAAGGAGACTTGCACTCTTCAAACCAAATAAGACAGATTATGCAAAGGAGGGCTTTTAAGACTTGTGGTATGTGGTTAGTTGCTCACTGCTGAGCAGGGAGCTTTGGCAGTACCTTTGCTGGCATTATTGCTATAGATCACTTACTGCCAAAAAATGAAATCTTTACTTGCCAAGTTCTTGAAACTCCTCACTCTTTTCCCTCCATAAGCAATACAATTCTCACATCGACTAAGTTTTAACTCCTCCCAGGAACAGATACTTGTAACTTGTTTCTCATTTGGGCTTATTCATTATATAATGTTTATTTGGGCTCTATTGCCCTCATAACTCTGTACTGCAGGATGACACTTTGGTAACACACATCCAAATTCAAGCCACACTGACAGGACCATGTGTAAGAACGGTGCAGAGCATAAACTGGAATGTGTACAGAATAAGATTATGATATCACTCAATGTGTAATGTTGATTTGAAGTCGTACTACTATTTTTGATCTGTTGGTCAAGCTAAACTCCCTCTTAAACAGCAGCAAGGAAGGGACTTCTCCCAGAGATATTAAAAATAAACCATCAGTCACTTTCATGTTTGTTGCTAATTAATTTTAACTATGTAATTGAGTTTATAAATGTGCTTACTGGTTTGCAGAGTTGGTTAAAACTGTTGAATGTGATAAGTAGTGCGCGCAGAGAAGACTTTGATTTCAAGAATCAGGTCAAACTGTTTGCATCCACCTTGGGCTGCAGTTACCATCCTCCTTGGACATAACAGGGAGATAGAGCGATGCAGCAAGTAAGAGGACAAGCTGTTCACAGATGGAGGTTGAGGTGTGGCAAGACTTATTCTTGGAACAGTTGCCCTTACCTCCAGCTAAACAAGGAGTCATAGTTATAGAGTTCTACAGCCAGAAATGATTTGGCCCTTTGGCACATTGAGTCAGCATCGATTGGAATCAACAACCTAACTATTCCAATCCCATTTTCCAGCACTTGGTCTATTGCCTTGTGTGCCTTGCCATCACAAGTGCACTTCTAAATAGTTCTTTAATCTTTATGAGAGGTTTTGCCTCTACCACCTATTAGGGAGAGTTCCAGATTCTCACCACCCTCTGGGAGATAAAGATCTTCCTCACATCTCCTCTAAGCTTCCTGCCCCTTACCTTAAATCTATGGCCCTGATCATTGATCCCTCCACCGCTGGGAAAGTTTCTTTCTGTCTACCTTGTCTATGTCCCTCACAATTGCATACATCTTGATCATGTCTCCCTCTGAGTCTCCTCTGCTCCAAGGAAAACAACCTTAGTCTATCTAATCTCTCTTCACAACTAAAATCTACTCTGCACCCTCTTCGATGCAATCAAATCCCACCTATAATGCGAATGCCAGAACTGCACACAATACTCTATTTGTGGCTAGTCAACAGTGGCTAGCAGTACCAGTAACACCTGCCTGCTCTTAAACTCTATGCCTTGACTAATTAAGTCACAAGAAGGCACAACAACGCCTTTTCTTCCTCAGGTGGCTCAGAAAATAAGGAGTCTCACCAACTTCTACACATACACCACAGGAGGCACACTGTATGGGTGAATATTGGCCTGGTATGGTAACTCCTCTGCCCAGGACTATAAAAAAGTACAGAAGGTGGTGTGCATAGCCCTGACCATCATGAAAGCCAACTTTCCATCCATGGGCTCCACTTACACAGTCTGTTGCTGCTGAAAGGCTGCCAACATCATCAAAGATCCCTCCCACCCCAATAATGATCTCCTACAACCTCTTCCATCAGGCAGAAGATACAGAAGCCTGAACACATGCACCAGCAGGTTCAGGAGCAGCTTCTTCCAGGCCATTATTATTAGACTGATGAACGGGCACTCAAATAAAGCTCATCTTGCTAACGTGATCTCACCTAGCACACACCCAATGTAACCTGTATGCTCTGTCTAAGTCTTTTTGATCTGTACATCCTTGTTTACTACGATCGTATGTACCACAAACCACAGGGGCTCCAACACTGGTCCCTGATTGAAGACAGGCTTCCAGTCACAAGAACACCCCTCGACCATCACAGTCTACTTCCCCTGCCAATTAACCCATACTGGATCCAATTTGCCAAATTTCCTTGGATCACATGGGTTCTTACCTTTGCTATCAGTGTCCCATGTAGAATTTTATCAGAAGTCTTCCTGAAATCCAAGTAGACTACTTCAAATGCATCGCCTTCATCTGCACACCTGGTTACTTCCGAAAAATTCAATCAGGTCGGTCAGACATGACCTCCCCTTAACAAAACCATGCTGACTCTTCTTGATTAATCCCTGCCTCTCCAACTGTAACTTAATTCTGTCACTCAGAACTGCTTCTAACAGCTTCCCCACCACTCAAGGTTAGATTGACTGGGGACGATCGTTTCCTGGTTTATCCCTTGCTCCCTCCTTAAATAGCATTACCGCATTGGCTATCCTCCAGTCCTCCGGCATCTTTTCTGTGGCCAGGAAGTATTTAAAGTTGGTTGCCAGTACCCCTGCTATTTCCTCCCTCGCCTCAATGAGCAGCCCAGAATACAGTTCATCATTTTATCTACTTATAAGTCTTTCAGATCACTCAGAACCTCCTCTCTGTCTATGCTAATTTATTTAAGTATATCACAGTCCCTCTCCCTGCTTTCTGTACCCACATCATCCCTGTCACAAGTGAACACTGATAAAAAGTCTTCACTTAGAAACGTATTTACATTCTCAGGCTCCACACACAAATTACCACCCTGGTCCTTAATGGGCCCTATTCTTTCCATGGTTATCTAATTCCTTTAGTTTCCTACTTGGTATTTCAGCTTAATTTTATTTGTTTATGTGATGTGTGTGTTGCTGGCTAGACCAGCATTAGCCAGAGGGCAGTTATGAGTTAAGCACATTGTTCGTATTCCAGAGTCACATATGGACCAGACAAGTTAAGGGTGGCAGATTTCCTCCCTCAAAGGGGATCAGTGAACCAAACTTCCTTTTATGACAATGGTTACACGATCAACATTAATTTTATTCCAGCATTTTTGGAATACAAATCTCACCATTTCCCATGGAAGAACAAGGGAGAATATGGCTTTCTGTTGTTTCACAGAGGTGTCACCACAATTGTCTGAGGGACTCTGTAATCTGCCCTAAACATTTCACCATCTCCCATAGCTGCAGCTGAATGTCTGTCCAGCAGCGTTGTGGTCTGCTCTTTATATGTGATCAACTGCATAATGTCTACACTTACATCCACCCCTCCCATGGTTCCCTGGTCACCTCAGCCCCATGATTTTCACCTTTATTGTACATGGATTCTCCTGTAACATTATTACATGAATTAGGTAAAAGTTGGCTCCCTGGGTTTACTCTGAGTTAAGGAAGGATTTTTTAATACATGTCCCAGTTTGCTTCTCTCTTTGATGACATTCTCACAACAACTGTTAAGTACAACTATCTGACAGTCAAATCAATCTTCTGCCGTTTCACTGTAATCTTCTTCAGTCTACTGCTGAAACCTTCATCCATTCTAGCCCTTTTGAAGGGTACACTTTAAATTCACAACACTTACCCTAGCAGTACTCAGTCCAGTGTTGGTCTGGGAGTTGCTCTCAGTCAATTGCAATGGATATTGAGATGAGCTGACTCCATGCTTTATGTTGATGTGCTGGATTACAAACTGGCAGATGGAAGTTCTTGCTCATCAGCACAACATGAAGACAGATGGTCATGGGGAAATCTGGAAATCTGTGCAGAAAACAATAGGGAGAAAAGAAATATGGTGTGACTGAGTGACTCTTCAGAAAGAGTGATGGAATTTCAGTTATGCAATGGGTGCTGTTGATGAGGGGATTTTGCTAATGTTTCAGTCTCAGTTTGTAATTTGAATTTGCTTTACTGAAGAATGAACTCAGCCTCTGATCTGGACTGTGGCCATTTTATCCAGTTTCAAAGAAAGCTGAGGCAGTTAAGACCATAAGACCATAAGACATAGGAGTGGAAGTAAGGCCATTCGGCCCATCGAGTCCACTCCGCCATTTAATCATGGCTGATGGGCATTTCAACTCCACTTACCCGCACTCTCCCTGTAGCCCTTGATTCCTTGCGAGATCAAGAATTTATCAATCTCTGCCTTGAAGACATTCAACGTCCCGGCCTCCACTGCGCTCCGTGGCAATGAATTCCACAGGCCCACCACTCTCTGGCTGAAGAAATGTCTCCTCATTTCCATTCTAAATCAACCCCCTCTAATTCTAAGGCTGTGCCCACGGGTCCTAGTATCCCCACCTAACGGAAACAACTTCCCAGCGTCCACCCTTTCTAAGCCATGCATTATCTTGTAAGTTTCTATTAGATCTCCCCTCAACCTTCTAAACTCTAATGAATACAATCCCAGGATCCCAAGCCGTTCATCGTATGTTAGGCCTACCATTCCAGGGATCATCCGTGTGAATCTCTGCTGGACACGCTCCAGTGCCAGTATGTCCTTCCTGAGGTGTGGGGCCCAAAATTGGACACAGTATTCTAAATGGGGACACAGTATTCTAAATTCTAAATGTTGTACTGATAATGGGTTATTTATGTAACCTCTGCTAATCCAGAAGATTTAAACATAATTACTGTGTGCATTCCTCAGTCTACGAGACACTGAACTTTCTATAAAGTGTTCTGCTTATCTTATGAATGGCTAGTCATGCTCCATAGCTAGTCAACAGAACAACTTCAATAGAGCCTTTAAAATTGTAACATGTCTCAAAGTGTTTCACAAGCAGGGAAATCAGACAATATTTGTCACCAAGCCATGGAAGTTGATATTAGGGCACGTGACTAAAGGTTTTTGATTGAGGAACAAATTTGAGGGACCACCATAAAGGAGAAAAGTGAAAAAAGAGGCAGATGGGTTTCCAAATGGAATTCCATAGCTTAGGACCTCTGCAATTGAATTCAAGGCCATTAACAGTGATGCAAGTAAAATTGGGAATGTGCAAGAGTCTAGAATTGGAGACGTGTAGAAATCTTTGAAGGTTAATGCACTGGAGGAGATTACAGAAATGGGGAAGGGATAGGCCCATATTATCTTCAACTGGGATTCAAAATAGGGCAGCAAGCACAGTGATAAGGAGTGAACCGGAATTGGTCTGAGTTAGGATGTGGATTTGGATGTCTTCAGTCTATGGAGGATGGAAGCGGGAGGCCAGACAGAAGTGCAATAGAATGGTCAAATCTGGAAGTAATAATGAGAATTTCAGCAGCAGGCCATTGAGACAAGACCAGAGTTAAGGTGATAGTGATGGAAATGGAAGGAAACAGTCTTAGTGATGGTGCTGTTTTGTGGACAGAAGCCTACCTTGGGGTCAATCCCACACAAAAGTTGCAGACTGGTTGCAAAGGATCTGTGGTTAAAGGTGGGGTCTGTGGTTAAAGTGCAGAGTTAGTGACTATTTAGTTTTCTTCATGTCATGTTATAACCACCCCAATGAGTCACAGCAATTGTATTATTTATGGTAATAGTTATTTTTAAATGAACACTTAACAAAGCTTTGTAAATTAAGCAATGAGTGAGCTGATTTCTGGAGCACCATAAATAGCTGCAGGGATTGAACATCTGTCTTGGTTTCATGGGTGAACTTTATTCTGGCTGACCTCCTTTTAGACTGTTGTATATGAAGAAAACAGGAAGATCTATTCATCTTATTTTCCTTCCACTCATTTCATCTCCAGCTGCTTGCATCAAATTTATTATTCCTGAAATTTCCTTTCAAAACATCATTTTAGGAAATACGAGTCAGAAATCTTCTACTGAAGTGGTCTCTTTGTAATGTGACTGAAGTACCTCTCTTAAACATTCCTCAATTCCCATCCCAAGACAAACACACTTCCATAAAATATCAATGAAGCCTCATTTCAATAAAAAAAATTGTCATTCTTTGAGCAAAGAAAGATGAAGCATAAACATGAATTCCAAAAACCCTGGAGGTCAACAAGAATTGGATGAAATGTACAATCACATCTGTGTTCTCCAAGGCAAAGCCAATCTTTGATGCCTAACTTTAGGTTAAGAGAAGTTTTGTAAGCCAGTTGGGAGACGCTTGATTTTACATCAATAATTAGGAATTCCATAGAAAAATATCACCTCCTAAAATTATTAGATACTCTGATGGGAGCATCAATTATTGCTAAGTTGTATGAAGTCATTTTATGAGTTATTCTATTTAATACTATGGTAAAATAATTAATCAGTTTAGGTGAGTGTATATAATGTTGAATTGCTTTTGGCATATCAGTGAATGATAATACGTTTCAAACAAGTGTAATTCATGAATTAAAGAGGGAGGCGATGGCCGAGTGGTATTATAGCTGGACTATTAATCTGGGGACCTGGGATTAAATACAGCCACGACAGGTGCTAGAATTTAAATTTAATTTTTAAAAATCTGCAATTAAGAATCCACTGGTGACCATGAAACCATTGTTGATTATAGGACATCTGTTTCACTAATGTCCTTCAGGGAAGGAAATCTGCCATTCTCACCTGGTCTGGCCTACATGTGACTCCAGACTCACAGCAATGTGGTTGACTCTCAACTGTCCGCAAAATGGCCTAGCAAGTTGTATCAATCGCTATGAAGCCTTGAGAAAGAAATAAAAATGGATGGATCACCTGGCTTCGACCTAGGTGCTGGAAAAGACAACAGCAGAAACAGCTCTGTCGAATGCACAAAGTTCTCCTTACTTAAGTTGGAAGAGCTGTCTTACAGACCAGCCTGACGTAATCATATTCACGGAATCATGCCTTAGAAATGATGTCCCAGACATCACCATCACCGTCCCTGGGTTTGTTCCATCCCACTGGCAAGACAGCCCCAGCAACGGTTGGGACACCGTTGTATATTATTACGAGGACTTGTTCTGGAAGTCCTCAACATTGACTCTGGACTCCATGAAGTCTCATGGGCAAGGAAACCTCCTGCTGATGCCATGTACCACCCTCCCTTGGCTGATGAATTACTACTCCTCCATGATGGACAAAGCACTGAAGGTGGCGAGGATACACAATGTACTCTGGGTGGGGAGTTTCAATGTCCAACACCAAGCGTGGCTCAGCAGCAGTACTACTGATTGAGCTGGTCGGGTCCTAAAGGCCAGGACGGTGGCAGGTGATGAGGGAAACAAGAGGGAAAAACATACATGACCTCATCCTTACTAATCTGCCAGCTGCATCTGTCCCTGACAGTATCGATAAGTCCACACAGTCCTTGAGGAGTTGAAGCACCACCTTCACATTGAGAATAACTTCCATTGTGTTGTGTGGCATTATCACCTTGCTAAATGGGTCAGACTTTGAACAGATTTTGCAACTAAAGACTAAGCATCACTGTGGGTCATCAACAGCAGCAGAATTGTACTCCAGCACAGCCTGTAACCTCATGGCCTGGCATATCCCCTACTCAACCATTAATATCAAGCCAGAGAATCAACCGTGGTTCAATGGAGAGTGCAGGAGCCGAACCAGGCATACCTTAAAATAAGGTGTCAACCTAGTGAAGACACCAAACAGGGCTACTTGCATGTCAAACAGCATAAGCAGCAAGTGATAGAGAGAGCTAAGTGATCTGACAACCTATGGATCAGATATAAGCTCTGCAGTCCTGCCACATTCAGTCGTGAACGGTGGTTAACAAACCGGAGGAGTAAGCACCATAAATATCCCCATCCTCTATGATGTAATAGCCCAGTACATTAGTGTAAAAGATAAGGATAAAGCATCCATAGCAATTTTCAGCCAGAAGTGCTGAGTGGGTGATCCATATTGCCTCCTCAAGGGGTGCCCGGTGTCACAAATAACAGTCTGCATACTGGATATTGCAAAGGCTATGGGCCCTGACAACATTCCAGTAATTGTACTGAAGATTTGTGCTCCAGAACTTGCCGGTCCCTTTGCCAAGCTCTTCCAGTTACAACACTGGCATATACCCAACACTGTGGAAAATTGGTCAGGTATGTCCTGTATACAAAAAGCAGGATAAATCCAACTCAGTCAATTACTGCCCCATCAGTCTCCTCTTGATCACCAATAAAGTCTTGAAAGATGTCATCAACAGTGCTATCAAGCAGCACCTACTCAGCAAAACCCTGCCCAGTGACGCCCAGTTTGGGTTCCGCCAGGGCCGCTCAGCTCCTGATCTCATTACAGCCTTGGTCCAAACATGGACAAAAGAGCTGAATTCCAGAGGTGAGGTGAGAGTGACAGCCCTTGATATCAAGGCTGTATTCGACTGAGTGTGTCATCAAAGAGGCCCAGCAACATTGGAATCAATGGGCTTCAGTGGTAAACTCTCCACTGGTTGGAGTCATACCTGGCATATAGGAAGATGGTCGTGGTTGTTAGAGGTCAGTCATCTCAGCTCCAGGACATCCCTGCAGGAGTTCCTCTGGGTGGTGTCCTAGGCCCAAACATTTTCAGCTGTTTCATCAATGACCTTCCCTCTGCCATAAAGTCGGAAGTGGGGATGTTCGCCGATGATCGCAAAATATTCAGCACCATTCGTGAATCCTTAGTTGCCACTCCTCAGATACTGAAGCAGTCCATGTTCAAATGCAGCAAGTCCAGGACAATATCCAGGCTTGGGCTGACAAGTGACAAGTAACATTCGCACCACCCAAATGCCAGGCAATGACCATCTTCAATAAGAGACCAATTAACCACTTCCCCTTGACATTCAATGGTGTTACCATCACCAAATCCCCTGGGGGTTACCATTGGCCAGGAACTCAACTGGACTTGTCACATAAACACAGTGGCTCCAAGAGCAGGCCAGAGGCTAGGAATTCTGCGGTGAGTAACCCTACTGCTGGCTCCCCATAGACTGTCAATCATCTACAAGGCACAAGTCAGGCATGTGATGTAATACTCCTTGCTTGCCTGGATGGGTGCAGCTTCAACAACACTCAAGAAACTTGACTGAAACAGGACAGCGCAGCCCGCATGTTTGGTACTACATCTACAAACATCCACTCCCTCCACCACTGACACTCAGCAGCAGCAAGGTGTGCTATCTATAAGACACATTGCAGAAATTCACCAAAGATCCTTAGACAGCTCCTTCCAAACACATGACCACTTCTATCTAGAAGGACAAGTTCAGCAGATACGTGGGAACACCACCACCTGCAAGCTCCCCTCCAAGCCACTCACCATCCTAACCTGGAAATATGTTATCATTCCTTCACCGTCACTGGGTCAAAATTCATGAATTCCTTCCCCAATTTTAGGTAGCATATAATACTACAATTAGCTCATATTTTGTAGCGTTCTCACACTCAAAATATTAGGAAAGGTGCCATTTTGTACCAAATATCATATATCAATGGAATTAGGAAGCACATGCAAACATGAATATGTCTTGATGGAAGCGGCGAGGTGTCCCTTGCTTAACATATGGTGGAAGATAAAGATCATGTTTATTATCTACAGAGTGAGCCGCTGTACTTGTGTTTGAAATGGCGCCAGGATATCAAGCCAGCGATGCTGCTGATAACATAATATTTATGCTCAATGGTTAGGGATTGTGTCATGCAGACCTATGTTTGATGCTATTCCTTAGAACAGTAGGTTCAGCTCACAAAACTTGCGTGAAAATTAAATTTAAAGAAAAACTAATGAGAATATCAGGGAAGAGTTTCCCTTCTCTTGCATTTATTAGTTGGTAACTGGTGCCCAAAACTTTCAAGCTTAGATAACAACATGATCTTTTACGATTGTTTAATGGGGAACGTACCTGCTCCTTGTCTAAAATGTGCACGAATTCATTGTTAATGCTCTTGATTTAGCTATGTTGACACAATCTAATCTACATTTCAGGAATAATTTTTCACCTGGCACTCGCTAAATGGCGGCCTACAGCGCTTTGAGAAATCATTTGTGGGCCTACTCCCTTCTGCCATGGGTGATCATGTCCTCCAAACAGGAGGATAGAGTGTGATTTCCGTGGGTGCATGAGTGCTTTATGAGCATTCGGCATTAACGTGTAAGGACTTGAGTCTTCTCCAGTAAATGTTTCGGAAGCACATTGCTTGGGAACTGTTACAACCTGGACAGGATGATGAGGCTGGCAGCCCCGATAGTAAAGGTCTGGCAAATATATGATAATTTCTGTTTTATTATCACCAAGAAGATCAATTTAATTGTGGTCATTATGTTAAGTAGGTTCTATAATCTGGGTAGGGACATAGCCATGTATTTTTCTGTATTATGGGCTGTACTGTCTCAGCAGATTGCCACATTTGGTTCACACTTCTTTGTGATGATTCCAGCTTCCCACATTATTACACTGAACCGATGTCACTACTTGGGTTTCTCTAGGTCAGGTTAAGGAAAAGACTGAGGAAACTCATAGTCACTATGTGGCTTCTTATTGTCCTATGGATATTGTGATTCTGCCCATTTCCTTTCACAACTGCTAATTGAGCTCCTCTGACAGTGATGTATGAGTCAGTAAACAATCAGAGGAGAGTCCCACAGTAATGTGCTCCAAAGATACAGGAAGTAATTAGGCAAATATAGCCAACAAAGAAGTTCACAAGCCTTAGGCCTGCCAATTGTTTGAAGTGTAATGTACGCTATAACAGGGAAGGTCAACATTGGGAGACCAGAGACTGACGACACATTAGGCATGTTGCCTTCATAAAGACTAATTGTCCCATTGCAAAACTGCTCTGAGCAGTTGGAAAATGCTTTTGACTTTCAGCATCCATTTACAATGAGCACTGGCCCATTCAGTCACTTTAGAGCTTTTGGTCATGAAGTGGTGTGAAATCCTACTGGGACAAATTTTACTTTGGCTTCCGGCTGTAGTTAACAATAACAAGTTTATGTTAACAGTCCCTTCTTGTCAGGAGGGGGTCAGGGTGCTGCTGAAAAGTGCCTTCTCCTGCAAACATCTCCCTCTAGTTTCCATTCTCCACACACACATTTGAATCCAAGGTTCCACTGTCAAGACCTGGCGAAGCCTTGCAGCACAACCGGCAGGAGCCACTGCCTGTTGGGAATGCCACCAATGGTTAGCGCCCAGTCTCTGATTAGCTCATAGCACTTGGAAGGCCGGATATCTACTGCCAAGATCCGAAACTGGCCCGTTAAGTCGCTGATCAACCTCTCCCAATGGATAGTTATTTTGGAGAAGTGGTTGCAGGATAACAAAGATTAGGAAATCAGCTTTCAGGGCTATTCAATGTTCCAGAAAAATAAGCAAAAAGGAAAACGAGATGGTAGCGGTAATAAAGTAAGATATCAGTGCAGTGGTTAGTAGTGATACAGTGCAATGAATCATGCTGTGCAATTAGTTCAGGTGTAACTAGAGATCAGTAGGGAAAAGAAGTCATTGGTGGGAATCATCTATAGCCCCAAAGAGTTGCCTTTCTGTAGGACAAAGAATGAACTGGTTATAAATAGATAAATATAAATTGAGGAGTGAATGAAGGGCCCTACAATTGTCATTGGTGACTTTAATCTGCATATTCATTGGACAGATCAGATGGGCAATGGTGACATGGAGGACAAATTTCTAGAATTTCATTGGGAATTGCTTCTTAGAGCAGTACATTGTTAAATCTACTAACGAACAGGCTGATTTAGATCTACTAATGTGTATTGTGGTCACATTAATAACAGAATTTATGGTTAAGCATCCTCCGAGGGTCGCGATCACAACATGATAGAACTTCAAATTCACTTTGAGGGAGGGCAACTTGGACCTCAAACCAGTGTCCTCAACTTAAAGAAAGGCAACTACAGGATATGAAGAAAGAATTGTGTAAACAGGACGGGAAGATAGACTAAGGGAAAAGTCAGTAGATGAGAAGTGGAGAACATTTAAGTGGATATTTCATAATGCTGAGCAAATATTTATTTCAGACTAGAAGAAAGACTCAGTGAAATAGATGAATTACCCATGGTCACCATAGGTGGACAAGAACAGTATCCAATTAAAACTCAAGACATATAAACCAGAGAAAGCTACCTGTATGCCACAGGATTGGGAACTTTTTCTGGGAATCAGAAGTAGATAAATAATAAACTAATCGAAAGGGAAATACATCGGCATTGGTCGAAATACTTCAGAACTCATTGGAATCCAGGCAGTTCCATCAGATTGGAAAACTGCCAAAATTATGGCCCTGTTCAAGAAGGTAGGGAAGTGGAAAGGAGCAAACTATAGGATAGTTAGCCTAACATTTAATGGACAATAGAGAAGCTTAATGCAGCCAGAATCATTACGGTTTTGTGAAATGGACACATTTGACAAATTTGCTAGAGTTCTTTGAGGGTGTAACCATCATGTCTGGACTGGATTGTTAAATAGTGCTAACCTCCTGCCTTTTCCCCATACACTTGCACGCTATTTTTATCCAAATAGTCATCCAATGACTCTTGAAGATGTCAATAGAATTTTCCCCTACCACACTTCCAAGCAGTGCATTCCATACCCTAACTACTTGCTGAATGAAAAGGATTTTCTCACTTCACACTTGAATCTTTTACAGTTAACTAAATCTATACTCAGAGATAATAGGTACTGCAGATGCTGGAGAATCCGAGATAACAAGGTGTGGAGCTGGATGAACACAGCAGGCCAAGCAGCATCATAGGAGCAGGAAATCTTAACGTTTCGGGCCTAGACCCTTCATCAGAAATGGGGG
>JAHRHZ010000049.1:29292399-29312888 GCA_024137785.1 Ginglymostoma cirratum
GTTTAGGCCCGAAACGTCAAGTTTTCCTGCTCCTATGATGCTGCTTGACCTGCTGTGTTCATCCAGCCCCATGCTTGTTATCTCGGATTCTCCAGCATCTGCAGTACCTTTTATCTCTGTACTTCTCTTTTGTACTTTGTTCTCACTGATTGCACACTTAGGAGAGCTTTTCCTTCTACTGACACATACGGTGTTCTGCAAAAACTGAAACAAACTCCCAGAAGTGTTATTAGACACTTTCAGCATATAGGCCCTAGCTCTTCCAAACCAAGTCTATCCAGCAATTAAAAGCTCATCTCTTATTTCCCTTGAAAGCTTTTCTTATCTCATTTCCAGAGTTACTTAGCTTTTTAATAATTATCCAGTGAATCACATTTCACGTTACTTTTGAAGAATTCCAAGAAATCACATGTTGCTTCCAAATCTTGGTAAGCACTTTATAATCCGGAATATCCAAATAGTTCAATATTTCAGTTCCTCATAAACCTTAAAAATGTATATGTATTCCCACACCAACCATCCACCATTTAAGAAATATTCTGTATTTCTACACTTTCTACCAAAATGGATAACTTCAGACGTGTTTCCAAATTGTTTCTCCCTCGCAAACCTTTCACCCGCTCATTTAGCTTTCCCAAATTTTCTTCATGTATTTTTGCTATATCCTTACATCTCACATTTTCTCCTAGTTTTGTGTCATTAGCAAACTTGGAAATGCTATATTTAATTCCCAAATCTAAATAATTATTATAGCTTCTGAACAGCTAAAGCACAAGAACTGATCCTTACAGTATCCTACTAGTCACAGTCTGCCAACCTGAAAATGACCGATTTATTCCTACTCTGTTTTCTCATCCATGAACCAATTTTCAATCAATGTAAGTAAGTTCCTTGCAGGTACTCTGATTTTGTTTACTAATCTCATCTATGGGAATGTATCAAAAGTTTTCTGCAATTCTAAATATACAACACCCACTAGTTTCCCCTTAGCAATTATGCTAGTTACTTCATCAAGAAATTTCATGGGTTTATTAAACATGATTCCCCTTTCATAAATCCATCTTCACTCTGCTTAATCCTAGAATTATTTTATAAGCGTCCAATTATCAAACCTTTATTATAGATTCTGGCATTTTTCCCTGTGACTGATGTTTTTTTTCTACTCCTTTCTCAAATAGTGGAATTCCATTCACCTGCACCACCTTCAATCTGCAGAAATCATTCCAGAGTCTATAAAATTTTGAAAGATAACCACCAAAGCATTTACCTATTTTGTTCTACCTATTTCAATTCAACAAAGTAAGTCATTCTCTGACCCATTTGTCAGGGCAATACCTTGACCAGACTAACCCACCTGGTTTAAAATTTAAACAGATCATGACAGTTAACTGTCAGTCATCATTAACAGGTGCATGCTCCATGGCAAGGTATCTATTTGTCAACCACCTCTCATATGGCATAATTGATTTTCCACATTAATTTGGTAGTCATTACTAAATATCCTGATGAGTATAAGTGGAAAAGATTTGACAAAATAGTCATTTTTAGTAACACTCACATTCAGGGCTTTGAAATGACTACTTGTAAAAATAGTCTTATTAGAATCTTTATTTTTCATATTGCTGTTCCTGATTCAGAAAAAGCACTCGTTATTGTTACTCTTAGTAAATTAATCTTGTTGAGTATAATTGTTTGACCTCATTTATAAATATATTTCCTTCCTACCTTCAAGTTAATGAATGAAAATCAATGAAAATATCTGACAGATTTTCCATCCTGTCTTTTACTTGAAATGGTTATGCTCTTGCTGTCAATAAGAGCGTTCACTTCTAAAATTTCCATCAACATGTCTGCGAGTTCAGATGAATTATAGTTGATACCGACTCAGGTCTCAAGAGTAGGAAGAATAAAGGATTAATGGGACATACATTCTACACAAGAAGCTGCCTGTCAGTAATACAAATCATCTGGTTCTCCTGTTGAAGTGCATTGGCACAGTGCACTTCAGCTAATAAATCAAGGGAAACAAAAAATGAAAGTTCATAGCTCTTCAGACATAAATCATCTTACTTTGGTGTTCCCCAGGGAGGCAACAATAACTAAATGCAGAGCAAAAACGACCAACTCAAAATGTCGACTTCTAATTGTTAAAAAAGCACTGTCTTTAAGAAGCATCGCAATCATAAGTTTTCAGATTTTTTTTTCTGCAAATTGAGAAGAGTAGACAGTGCCAGGAATGAGCAGCTAACTGCTCTACTGAATTTGGAATTGAATGAAATATCAATGAAATGTGGTCAATTTTCAAGATAATATTAAATGATGATAATTGCAGTACTGGCTTGCTTTGAATGTTACTGTTTCTCAGCCATTCCTTGTATGTCTCTCCTTCTGTCATGTCAGATGTCCATACAGATTGCTAACACTGTTGGTGTATCACTTGATGCTGCTATCTCAGCAGTATCTTCTTTAGTAATGTTCCAGTGTCTGTGGCCAGTTCTGGAACATGTGGTCATGCTGTTATGGCAAATTTTATATCAATAAAGAATATTATTATAAACACAGCTTTAAAATAATATAGCAATGAACTATTTCAAATTGGCATGGATGTTATGGCAATAGGTAACCTGGTATGCAGTCGAATAAAGTGAGAGAATGAAAATGTATGCCTGCTTTCTTTTTATTTCAGCCATTGTACAAAAAATATTATTGGCAAAACCTGACTCTGTTAGATAAAATAAACCAGCTTCTGGTACATTAGTTTATTAAAAATCTGCTTCTTGTCAACGGCCATTTTTCAAAAATGTTTAGTCAACACTTAATTTGTGCACAGTACTTTGGATAAAGAAATCGTAAAACTTCTTTAATAAAATGTAAGCCACAGATTTCCTGAACTGTAGAAACAAAAGTTTCAGTTAAAGTAGTCTCAGAGCTGGCTGACCTTGTCTATACTGTTAGAACAAAATGGGACTTAAGGGATCTTATTCATATGTTGTCAGTTAATAGGAGATATCACACTCAAAACTATAAACGTTACATCTGCAAAGCAAAATAGTGAGCTGATCCACATGTAGTAACAAGGGAATTTGCTCTAGTTATCTCCAGCCAACAATATGCTGCTGTTGCCAATTTAAACTGACAGGATGTGCCAAAAGAGAAATTAACTAAACTAAACTGAGCAATAATGTTTCCTGTCAGTAACTTTCAAATGGCACAGTGACAGAAGCAATACATTGTTTTCAACCAAAAGTTTGAAGATTTTTTTTCAACTAAGTGTTTTGAAAACAGTGACTGCTCTTTTCCTCGAAGGAGCTGTTGTTCTGTAATGTTGTCATTCAGGCGATAAGGAATCGGCTGCCTGTATTGTACGTAAAAATTGTGCCAGATTGTGGTGACAGAACACTTTTCTCGGTATCTTCCTAGATATGTATGTGACAATGAATCATTCATTCATATTATTCCCAATTTTATTCCTAGTGATTTCAGTGGAGGTGAAATTTGGTTGCGATGTTAAATGAGCTGGCAATTTACTATTACCCATTTTACGTTATTGCGCAGCCAGAGTCTACCCCAATTAGTGATAAAAGTCAACACAATATATAATCCATTTAACAGCAAATTGTTGGAAAGTTTGGATCATGCATGAAAAATTTCTTGCAACTTTGCGATGGGGATGTGTGGGTAGCGTTACTTCTTCATGGAACATAATAGCAGTAATCAAAAGGGACAGGGTTTATCAATGAGACTAAAATACAATCCATAAGGATAGAACTAAAAAATAAAGGATCAATCACGTTGATGGATGTAGTCAACACAACACCTAAAAGTTAAAGGGAGGGGGGAAAGAAGTTTGCAGACAAGTTAGGGAATTTAGTAAAACATAGGACTAGATTTTCATGTCAAATGTTGGTAGCAGAAACTAGGAAATTTCCCAGCCTGGCACGCCTGACCCATTGGAAAGTGCCCTGAAAGGTGTGATTTTTGTTCCCACATTGGAGTGTATGGGTGCATGTTTAATCTGTGCCTGTCACCCTAAAATCGGTTCAGAGATGGCCACTGAGTGCCAAGGCACACTGGCTAAAAGGCCCACCTCCCTGTTCTGGCACTTCATCTCGGCTGTATTATTCAATAAGAAGTCTTATAGCCCTCCCCATCTTAGCCCATCTACCTATGCCTTATGCTCCTTTCCATTTCAATATATTCCAGACCATGCCCCTCCACCCCCATAAAATTATCCCTCATTGCTTGACCCAACCCATGCCCCACTGCTCAGATACATCGAACCCCTTACCCTCCATGCCAGCTTAGTGTCAACTCATGATGCCCACTTTTTTTCAATTTCCATCTTAATTGGGAGACCCATTATTTTGAAACTGTGCTTACTAGTTTTAGATTCCTCCATGAGGGGAATCATTCCCTCAGCGTCTATTCTTTGAAACTCTTCAAGAACATTATACATTTCAATAAGATCATTTCTAATTTTCCTAAACCATAATGAGTGTAGGCCCAACTGCTCGACCTTTTCTCTGAAGATGTTCCTCCCATCCCGGAGTCACCTTAGAGAACCTCATCTGCACTGCCTCTAATGTCCTGCTTTTTATGTACAGGACATGACTGGCAAATTTCTACATTGTCAGGTAGATGCAAGTGTTGGAACTGTACTGGAACAGCCTGCCCAGGGGAAAGGGGAACAGTGTGTTCTGGAGCACAAGTCTTCAGTACTATTGCCGGAATGTTTCCCAGGCCCATAACCTTTGCAGTACCCAGTGCCTTCAACTGTTTCTTGATATCATGTGGAGTGAATCGAAATGGCTGAAGACTGGTATCTGTGATGCGGGGGACCACTGGAGGAGGCCAAGGTGGATCATCTACTCAATGCTTCTGGCTGAAGATTGCTGAGAATGCTTCAGCCTTATCTTTTGCACTGATGTGCTGGGCTCTTCCGCCATTGAAGATGGGAATATTTGTGGAGCCTCCTCCTCCAGTGAGTTGTTTAATTGTCCACCACCATTCACGACTGGATGTGACAGGACTGCAGAGCTTAGATCTGATCTTTTGGTTGTGGGATCACATAGCTCTGTCTATCACTTTCTGTTAGTCCTGTTTGGTAGCTTTACCAGGTTGACATCTCGTTTTTAGATGTGCCTGGTGCTGCTCCTGGCATGCCCTCTTGCACTCTCCATTGAACTTGTGTTGATCCCCTGGCTTGATGGTAATGGTTGAGTAGGGGATATGCCAGGCCATGAGGGTACAGATTGTGCTGGAGTGCAGTTCTGCTGTTGTTGAAGGCCCACAGCATCTCATGGATGCCCAGTCTAGAGTTGCTAGATCTATTTTAAGTCTGACCCATTTAGGACGGTGATAGTGCCACACAACAGACCACAAGTGAGTGATGGATGGAGTTATGTCATCCTAAAACCAAATGATCAGAATTTACATTCTGCAGTTCTGCTACATCCAGTCGAGAATGGTGACAGTGAATTAATAATAGTCACTGTTATCATGCAGGAAACACAACAACCAATTTGTACATGGCAAAGGTCCATAAAGAGCAATCATATAATGACCACATAATCTCCTTTTAGTGACAATTTGGACAGTAGTGTTGCTTGGAGGGAAACGTTATCCAGGATAGCAAGGAAAACTTTGCTGTTCTTCTTCAAATGGTGCCATGGGACCTTTTAAGTACTTCTGACACAGCCAATGAGGTTTAGGTTTAAGTTCTCTTCTGGAGGATGCAGATCATATTGTATTTTGTTGGCTCTGGGCTGGCAAATCCAGTTCTCCCCGATATTTACAGCTTTGCCAGAACCAGGGAATATGGTTGGCATCTTCGAACACATAGGCTGTTTGGTTTTATTGCTGTTTAACTCCTTGGCATTTTCTTTTCATTTGTATTACTGTATGGGATCCTGCACAACTTCACAACTGAACTTCATCCTGAATTTGAACCTTTCCAATTGGCAAGGATTCTTAATCTCGCTGCCTGTCACATCCTGCATTCCCAGTGAAGTTTGTATTCGTTAGAACTTTTTTCTCATGCATCCCTTTTTTTTGCCTCTTCCTGTTCTGAAGGAGTTTTGAACATGCTTCAGAATCAGCTTTCCTGTGACTTATCAAACAATTTTGTGATTTCATTTCCACAAAAAAAAATGCTACACTATCAGGAGAAAGAATCTCCTTTACCCATCGTTCTGAGGAAGGGTCACCGGTCCCAAAACGTTAACTCTGTTTTTTCCCTTCACAAATGCTTTCCAGCAACTTTGATTTTGTTCCTGTTTTACAGGATCAGCAGTTCTTTCGGTTTTTAATCTCCTTTTCCCATCGATTTACTAATCCAAAATTCAGGCTCTCAATCCTGGCTCAAACTACTTTCAATACTAAGTATTAATAGCAATCTCATAGACTTCCCAGGGCCAGGCTTAAGTATTTACTAATCTTTGAGGATCTGTTACCCGCCCATGATGCCATCTTCATGTTGAGTGCAAGACCTAATACACAGCACTCCATTGTCCAAATTGCCCATTTTGACAGGAAGACCATAAAAGAACCATATATCTAAATGTGGTCTCCTCTACATTGGGGTGATGAAGAACAGACTGGGGGCTGCTTTGCAGAACACCAATGCTCTGCCTCCAAAAAAGACCCTGAGCTTCCAGGTGCTTGCCACTTCAAGAAACCACCATGTTCCCTGGGCTTGCTTTAGTGCTCCTGCAAAACTCAGTGCAAGCTGGAAGAACAACACCGAATTTTCGGCTTGAGAACTCTACAGCCTTCAAGACTCAATGTCAAGTACAATAATTTTAGAGCCTGACCATCTTCTCCAATCTCCTTACCACCATGCCCAGACACCAAGCCTTGTCATCACATGGTCTGCTACCACAAACAGCCCATTGTCAGCTACTAACAGTTCCCATTAGCAGCTATTGATTCTCCCACGCTAACCTTTACCCATTCCTTTGTCTGTCCAACTGTTTTTCTCTCTCTCTGGGTTCCATCTCTACTTATCGCTTACTTTTTCTCCTCCCCCTACCCTTTTTCTAGCATATATACCAACCTTTTCCCAGCTACTATCATTTCTGAAGAAGGGTCACTGGATCTGAAACATTAACTCTGCTTTCTCTCCACAGGTTTAGAACCTTTTTAATTTTTTTATAAGGCAGAGGGAGACAGATTTTTGATAAGCAATGGTGTGAAATGTTATCTGGGTATGCAGGAATGTGGAGTTGAGGTTCAGATTAGCTACAATCTTGTTAAATAGCAGAGAAAGTTTGAGCGGCCAAATAGCCTATGCTTGCTCCTAACTCCTTGTTTGTATGTAAGACTAGTATTCATATTGCAACTTTCATCACCTCAGAATGTCCCAAAGTGCTTTACGGTCATTGAAGTGCTTTTTGAAATGTAGTTATTGCTGTAAGGTGGAAAATACAGCAGTTAATTTGCATGCAGGAAGCTCCCTCAAATAGCACTAAAATAATGAGCAGTTAATCTGTTGTTATGGCATTGGTTGAGGAATAAATGTTGATCAGGTCAAAGCTGACGTGTTATTTCCTTGTCGTCACATTCTTTGAGCATCTTCCTTAAGTTATTCCTTAAATGCATATCGGGGATTAAATGACAAGCAATCTTTGGTGTAGTATGATGAATGTCCCAAGATTTTTGCATATTGAGCTGTAGTGTTTTTTGTTCATGGGATGTGAGTGTCGCTAACTGGGCCCGCACTCATTGCCTGGCCCTAGTTGCCCTTGAGAAGGTTGCCCTTGAGGTGCCTTCATAGACGTTCATCAAAGGCCACCAGTGACTCCTGCCTGCGCAGTGAGTGTACTTTTGCTCCTTTAAGCAAGTCTCAAACTAAATATTTTGTAACCCCCTTTATTCATTATGCAACAGAGAATGTAAATAGCATGTATGGAGCCTGGGCTCTGTGATCGTTGTATTTTCAGGGGCATAACTTACTTTGGCTGCTAAAGGGTGTTTCCAAAAATTAACAGTAAGCTCCATGTTTTACTGCATTTGGATATTCAGCAGAGGGCACCATTGGATAGCAAACAATCTCTCGCTTTGACTCTCAGTATCAACGTTCCACTGAATTTGTTCTTAGTTTCTGTCGATACAAAAGAAGAAAATTAAGGGCTGAGATTTCACTGAGTGTGAGGCTTCCATACAGGGTTTTCCGTGTTCCCCTTCCTCAAGTTATTTTGATGCATTTAGGAGGAACTTTACATCACTCACTAGGAGTACGGCTAACACTGAAGTTATGGCTGGTTCAGATCATTAGAGCTCCACATACTGAGCGGGGGATGAGGGGGAGCTGTTGAGGCGCTTTGGTAACGTCCCTATCTCTGGCCCAGGAGGCCTGGGTTCCAGAACCCCTGCTCCAGAGGTGGGTCATGACATGTCAAAACAAGTTGGTTTAAAACAACTAACCACATCGTCCATTGGAGAAGCAATGATTCCTGTGTTGTACAATTTGGGGTATAAACGAGAAATTAACCATTGCCCACAAAGAGATTTTTTTTCTGAGACAGTTTTAGAAGTTAAGCTGATAGATGACAGTACAAGGAACTTGCCATTTCTGTCTCTGTTACCATCCTAAGGAATATGGAATTAGTGTTGCCTAGGCAGAAGTGGACAAGTATTTCAATCTTACTGACAAGTGGCAATTCTGATTGGGAATTTGCAAGTGGCCTGAATTAGGGGAGCACAGATATCCTGTGGGTCTAGCTACAGCACATGGACATGCCGTGATTCAAGAGGACAGCTCTCAAAGCCAATTACAGATGAGCAATAAATGCTGGCCCAGCCAGTCACACTCACATCCTGTGAATGACACAGTACTGAGCGAGCGCCAAATAAAAAAAGTACAGTGAGAGAGAGGCTGAGTAACAATTTGTGTACAGAGAGGATGATTTGTATGTTGAATTCACAGACCTGAGCAGGAGGAGTAAATTCGTATGAGACATGGCAAAGTGGCTGATATAGAGAAAGACACCAGCCCAGAATTAATGAACCAAATGTTTTGTTTCTTTGCTGCAACCTTCCATGATTTACACGAAAATAGTTGAATGGCTGTTTGGAAAGGAAATTTAATTTATAGCTCATCTGGAGCCAACTCAGTTCCCAACGGGCATAAATGCAGGCATAAAATTATTCTTAAAGATAAACAATTTATAAAGCCATGATACTCAATTTCACTTTAAAATCAGCAGAAATATAATCCGCGAAAAAATTACTGCAAACAAGCCAACAAATCCAACTTCATTACATTACAAACTAATCCGAATCAAATAAAGTTGAGCAAATGTGTTTTTTTTTCTCTCAGATTCATATGTCCTTTTCTGACTTAGGCACTTGCTTCTCAGTTATATCCAGACATGAGAAACCATATTAAGTCAGTAATATTTGTCCAAAAAGGGTGCCTAACAAATTATTAATATAAAAGATGTATAACAACTTCTTATTACTACAATGGTGTGTAATTTATTATTGTAAGGTTTGTATAACAGATTATTATTATAGGGGTGTCTAACCAGTTATTTACTGTTAAGGATGAACAACAAACATTCATCAGATTTTACCCCTCCCCTCCCAAAGTTAAAAACATCCCCATAATTTCTTACATTAAATAAAATGACAGGTTGTGAGAGGGTTGCACCAAATTGTCTCTCACTTTTCATTATTCTCTGGCTCATGCTGCCCTCCACATCCTCATTTTCATCAAGTGTGAAAATGGAAGGTTGACCTTGTGCCAAATGATTTAGAAATCTGTTGAACAGGAAACAATTTCCATTGATGCTCTGACTTACATTTCAAAGTTACAGCAAAAGGCCAAATGAAAAAGAAATAATTGGAATAGAGAAGTTATCATAAGTTAAAACTGCTGTTTTACCATTGACCAATACAATCAGCGATCGTCTGAGAACTCTGCACTCCAATAGGCTCAATTTGTTAATGGAATCTCACCCCTGTCCTATGCCAATTGGCCCAAAACGTCAGCTTTCCTGCTCCTCTGATGCTGCCTGGCCTGCTGTGTTCGTCCAACTCCACATTGTTATCAATCCAACATCCGTGTTCTCTCAGCTCATATTAGTGCCAAGGAAATTTATTTATCAATCCAGGAGACTTCTCAACAACCAAAGAAGGTTTTCAATCCTATATTTGTTTCAGTTTGAGTTAGAACTTTGTGGACTCTCGGATCCCATTCTGGGGGTTCCAGTACACAAACCAGTCCAACCAGTTCATGCTGAACATAATCCCAAACTAATCTAGTCCCACATGCCTTCTCCTGGCCCAGAACCCTCCAAAACTTTGCTATTCATGTTTTTTAAACATTGTGATTGTACCCGCATCCACCATTTCCTTAGGAAATTCATGCTACACCTGAACCACCCTCTGTGTAAAACATTCGCCTCTTATGTCTTTTTTAAATCTCTCTCTTTACCTTAAAAATATGTCCTCAGTCTTGAAATACCCCATCTTATGGAAAAGACAACTACCATTAACTTTATCTATACCTTTCATTATTTTAGATACATCAATCAGGTCACCTCTCAACCTCCTGCGCTCCAGTGAAAAAAAATTCCAGACTACCCAGCCTTTCTTTACAACACAAACCTTCCATATCTGACAACATCCTGGTAAATCCCTTCTGAATCCTCTCCAGCTTGATAATATCCTTCCTATAACTGGGTGACCAGAACTGGACATGGTATTCCAGAAGGGGCCTCATGGATGTCCTGTACAACCTCAACATGACTTCCCAACTCCTATACTCAAAGGAAGGCAAGTGTGGCAAATGCCTTTTTAACCACCCTGTCTATATGTGATGCGAACTAAAGAATTATGTACCTGAACCCCTACGTCCCTCTGTTCTACAGTACTTCCCAAGGCCCTACCATTAATTGTATAAGCCCTATCCTTGTTTATTGTACCAAAATGTAGTACCTCACACTTATCCAGATTGAACTTCATCTGCCATTTTTCAACCCATTGACTCATTTGACCAAGATACTTCTGTAATCCTAGAAAACCTTCTTCACTGTGGAATAGTCACTCACACCTTCAGGACACAAGTTCCATTCCAGCAGCGCTCTGTGATGGTGCCCCGGGACATCCTCAGACTTGCAGCACTGCACCTCGCTTATCTGGAGGAGATGGCAGTGAGGACGATACACTCTGGGTTTCCTCCACATCCTGAGGTGACTTGATCATGTGGAGGATGTTCAGCAGCTGCTGGAGGTTGCTGTTGGCCCTAGTCTCGCTGCTGCATTTGTTTCTCAATTTCTCTGCAAATTTATTGTTCAAAGGCTATAGCAAAAACAGTCTCTTGCTGCAGCTGGATCCATTGGTCATAGTTTCTTTGGGACCATGTGGGAAATACCAGAAACCAGACAGGTCCTTAATAATGTCAGCAGTCAGCATTCACATCACACCCAAACAGCATAATCCTCAATATAGCGGGAGACGGAATATTCTGATAGTGGCCAATGAATACCTCTATACGAACCTTTAACATAGTGGACCTTTGAATTCAAGGTGAGAGGAAATCAGCTCCCTGACCTTGCGCAGCCTAAGGCCTTGGATTGTCTTTGCAACCCACAGTTTTAAGGTCACTGTGTTGATTCTGCTTCAAGAGATGACTATTTGTAATAACCAATGACACCGTCGAGATTGCTGTGGCCACACATGCAGGCTGTTATTTTTACAGATATCTTTAGCCTGTACTTTGTAAGTTGCTGCTCCATGCAATTGTACCTTGAAGGGTCTCACTCACCCACAAGTGGAGCCCAGGTGCTCAGGCATTAGAAAACCAAGCCCCTGGACTAGGAGGCCCAGGTTCAAGTCCCACCTGCTCCAGAGGTATGTAATAACATCCTTGAACAGGTTGATTTAAAAACATTGTCAAAACTCCTTATATTCTAGGAATAGAGCAGATTGAAAAAAAAACTCCAATTGATTCATTCTGTTCAAGAAAACTAGAAATTGTTGGCCATTTAATGTAATACATGTTATTGGGAGAATGCTAGAATCCATGATTACTATTGTGCAGAGTCAACAAGGTTTTGTAAAAGGGGAACCATATAGGACAAATTTATTCAAGGATGTAACAAGAAGGGTTGGTACAGGGGAATGAGTCGGTGTATTTATTTGGATTTCCAAAAGGTCTTTGACAAAGTATTATATCAATAAAGACATAGATAGATTACAGGTTTGGGCAGAGTAATGGCAGATGGAATTTAATCCAATCAAATGCAAGATGATGCATTTTGGAAGATCAAATTCAGTTGCGAATCATAGAATAAATAGCAGAAGCCTTATGAGCATGGACATACAGAGGGATCCAGGTGTACAGGTCCACAGAACCCTGAAAGTGGCAACACAAGTGGATAAGGTAGCCAAGAAGGCATACAGCACCCTTGCCTTCATCGGCCGAGGTGTCAACTAAAGAAGTTGGCAAGTTATATCACAGATGTACAAAACTTTAATTAGGCCACGTTTGGAACATTGCATGTGGTTCTGGACGCCACATTACCAGAAGGATGTGGATGCTTTGGAGAGGGTTCAGAGAAGTTTTACCAGAATGTTGCCTGATGTAGAGGGTTTTAGGTGTGACGAGAGATTGTATAAACTCAGACTGTTTCACTGAAAAGACGGAAGCTAAGAGGTGATCTGATAATGGTTTACAAAATTAGGCATAGATAGGGTGGATAGTCAGAGGATTTTTCTCACGGTGGTAAGGTCAACTACAAGAGGTTTCGAGGTTAAAGGGGGAAAGTTCAGGGGAGAAGTGCAGGGAAAATTTTTCACACAGACGGTGCTGGTGCCTGGAATGTCCTGCTAGTGGAGATGACGGATGAAGGCGCATTAGCAATGTCTAAGGCGTATCCTGATGGACACATGAGCAGGGTGCAAACAGAGGGATAGAAACCACATATGGGCAGTAAGTAGATGGTCTAAATAAGAACTAGGAATCACAGCAGGCTTGTTGGGCTGATGGGCCTGTTCCTGTGCTGTATTATATTGCACATTGCATTGTATAAAGGTTACAACTCATGGTAAGAGATTATGGTGTTGGAGTGATATATTAGCATGAACAACGGACTGGCTAATTAACAAGAATCAGGAAGTTGGGATAAAGGGTCATTTTCAGGATGGCAAAATGTAACTCGTGGAGTGCACAGGGATCGGTCCTAGGCCTCAGCAACATTAATGACTAAGATGAAGAAACTGACTGTATCGCAGTAAAGTTTGCTAATGATGCAAACATAGGAAGAAAATCAAGTTTTGAAGAGGATACAAAGAGTGTCTTTTTTATTTGTTGTTGAGATGTTGGTAGCACCAGCTGGGCCAGCATTTATTGCCCAAGCATAATTGCCCTTGAGAAGGTAGAGCTGGAGTGGGCTGCCTTCTTCAACTGCTGCAGTCTACAAAGGGCTATACCTAGGTTAAGTGAGTAGGCAAACACTTGGCAGATGGAACGCGTGAAATTGTTCCATTTAGCATGAAGAATAGAAACACAGAATATTATTTAAATTGGATGAATTACAGAAATGCAGAGAGAACATTATTGAGGATCTAAGTATTCCTGTGCACAGATCACAAAATATCAACGTGCAGATACAGCAAACAATTAGTAAAGTAAATGGAATATTGGCTTTTATTGCAAGGGGAATGGTGTATTTAAGTAGAAAAGTCTTGCTTCAACTTCACATCCCATTGGTGATATCACAGTTTTGCTGACCCTACTCAAGGACGGACATACTTACATTGCAAGCAGCTCAGCTGATGGCCCTGTGATGAAAGGTTTGTCTCATCAGGAAATGTTGAGCAGGTTGGTCCTGTTTCTGTTCTAGTTTAAATGAATGAGTGGTGATATTATTGAAACATAAGATTCTGAGGGGACTTGTGGAGGTAGATGTTGAAGGACTATTTACTCTTGTGGGGGAATCTAGAACTAGGGAACGCAGTTTATGAATAAAGAGGTTTTAAGAAGAAGATTAAGAGGAATTTCTTTTCTCAGAGGATTTTTGGAATTCCGTTTCTCAGCGAGCAGCAGAGTTCAGATCATTACACATAATCAAGGCTGGGGTAGACAGAGTTTTGATTGTCACAAGAATTAAGATTTATGTGAGGGTGAAAGGGGGAGCAGGCAGAAAAATGGAGTTACAGTTATAATCAGAGAAGCCAGGGTCTAAGTGAATGGCAGAATGAGTTTGAAGGGCCAAATGGCTACTTCTGCTCCTATCTCTTGTGTTCTTTTGTTGTTATGTTATCCAACCTCTAGACTAACAAGTAAAGAATGGTCATGCGTGTGTGATGCAAGCTTTCTCCCATATCGCAGCATGTG
The DNA here is from genome assembly GCA_024137785.1 of Ginglymostoma cirratum. NCBI lineage: Eukaryota > Metazoa > Chordata > Chondrichthyes > Orectolobiformes > Ginglymostomatidae > Ginglymostoma > Ginglymostoma cirratum. The sequence continues at coordinate 29,306,744 of JAHRHZ010000049.1, forward strand.
CCCTCTCCATCTAAGGAAAAACAAAACAACTCCGAGAATGCAGTGTGTAGATCAATGATCTGAGTACTCCCACACAAAGACTGAACTAACAGGGAAATATAGCCTTAGCCTTCAGGCCAAGAAAGTTTAGAAGGGATTATGAAGGTTTTCCAAGAGCCTGCAACATACCTGACTGGTGGAAATGGAGTGTAACTGACGCACTGTCACTCAGATGTCAAACTGCGAACTCTGAACTGCAAATGCCAAAAATCTCACAGTGCATCTGGAATGCAGCTGCAGTCTATTTCCTGCCTGGAGCAATAGCCTTCACTCTTTTTAACACTTGACAAATTGAACTGTAGAACCCCCATTCACCAACATCCATTTGGCTGGGACCTGTCCTTTCACCCAATTGACCCTGTCCTCTGAGCTTTAAATGAGAAATTAATCCATCTCTGACCCCCAGCAATTGTTCATGCTTGTGCGAAGAAGCAAGCCAAGTACAGCAAAGTATTCAGAAACAGGGGGTATATTTCCCCTATTTTCTCATACATCAACAAAGAGTCGAAAATAGGTACTGCTTGTTATACAGGACTGTTTAAAACAACGTAACAGAATGTTCTCTAAAGTGGCACAGTCTGCGTTACAAGTATTTGGCTAATGTTTCTTTTCAATGGATTTGACTCATTGCAGATTATTGTGCTGTGTCTTATCAAATTCAGAACATTAGTGGCCATTGGTGCCAATATGCCATTTATAACATCTAATTTTTGCCCTGTCTTAGCACACACCAGTCCTGAGCAGCTCATCGGATATCCTCACTAAGACCAGCATCTCTCGTATATATGACATCTTTGAAAGCCTGCTGTGCACCTGGAGGTGGACCTGGATGGGTGCAGGCAGCTGGTAGCTGCCCTGCACACTGTGGGCAACCGAGGAGAAATGGCTGAGGAGAAGAAGTTGGGGCTCTGTGGTTCTCTGACAGAGACTCGGAGGGCCTGCTCGATGGGATGGGGCAGAAACAGGGCATCCTCTTTCTGGGGCACTGTCAGAGGAGGCTGTGACACCATGCCATGCCAACCAAGTCAGAGATCCCCAACTGAGTCAGTGCCACCTTGAGAGTACAGAAGATGGGGCTCTAGTACTGAAAGAAGGTCAATAACCTCCAGCACACTGCCAAAGGAAGTGGCGGACCCAGCTGTCTCCTCCCTTACACATAGTCTGTCTTTGCCACCGTACTCAAACACTCTTCCACCTGTGCTATCCACTTGCATCTCTCTCGTTCACTCCATTCATGCCATTACATAAGAAGTGATGCCTGATGGTTTGGGGGGTGGTATCCACATCCTCAAACTGTATATGGAGACCTTCCTTGTCCCTGTCACAGAGAATCAGGACTGCTCCTCTGGGATGCAAGTATATCCATGACTCAGTAAATGAGTAAATGCCACTAGCCGATGTCCCCAAGACAGTGACATTAAATTAGCACTCAGTGCCATGCATCAGGCAGCACTTGTAACTGGGGGCCAAGGCTCTTTCTGCCTCTTGTGTCTTCCAGTGTGGCTAGTGTCATAGGCACATCTGTGAAAAAAAAGGCCCCCATCTCCTTCAGAGAATCCATCCCTATCCTCTGCAGAGAACAGTGTTCAGGGTGTGGAGGAAACATTAACAAAGCTGCCTCTTGGACCCTGCCCCAGCTCCGATACGGAAATGGAATAGAGGAGCTATCAGGGACTCCATGGAAATGTAAATGGAGCAGCAGCAGCAGCCAAATGTACAGGACTCACCGGTCCCCATCAGGGAAAAGCTGGAGTGATGTTTTCTGTCCTATAACCCACTGGCTGTCACCACTCAGAAACTGGAATGATGCAGCACGTCCTGCAGCGACATGTCTGTCTCCAAGGACAAGTTGGTGGCTACCACGGAGGTGCAGGCCCAGTTCCCTCAGGGGATGCTGGAGAGTTACTTCATGTCAGGCATTAGTCCTCAGGCCCCAGTCCAAGTGTCCCATTCTCACAAGGAGACAGGAAGCACCCAACTGGAGGAGGAACCACACGCAAACCCCTCAGTAGCTCCCCCTCAGCAGGGTTGGCCAGGCCCTCTCTCTCCAGCCTATGTATCCTCTTCCAACCCTTGGAGGTTCAGGCCAAGAACATTCAACAACATCCGGCAAGAAGACCCTCCACATGACAGGCCCATCCAGACCCAGTTGTCTCTGACCAAACCTCCAGGGTCAATAGTCTCCACCATGGAGCAGGCTCCCTCCACCCCAACAGAGGAGCCTCAGTGAGATACTGGAAGGGAGAGAGAGGGAGAATTGTTTTATTCATGAAAGATTTGTTTTCCATTGTTTGTGTGGTTCTCCATGTCTCTGTGTAGGGTCTGGACCTGCCATTGCTCCCTGTGCCATCGCTTTTGGACAGTGGCATGGCACAATGGTTGGGGTTTACAATGAGCACTAATCACATCATGTGGTAGCAGGGGTAGCAATGTGTGAACGTGGCATTGGTGCCCTCCAACACCCCTCTTCAACATTGCCCACTGTTCAGCTTGCTGAGTGCACAATGCCGGGGTGGGGGTTATGTTCAGGCAGTTCCCCAGCAGTGACGGTGCCAGGGAGGTGCAACACACACAGGTGGTCAATGCTGCAGGATGAGATGGTGAGGAAGTAGGCAGCCTTCAGGCCTGTATCACCAATATATTTTAACCTCCAAAGTTCTTCCTCTGAGAATACCCAGTGAGAGCTTGCATCAGCAGCCCATCCCTCAAATGTTGACTCACATACCCCACCTACCCATTGCAAGTACTTTAGTGGCCATCTTCGTGAACACTGCTCACTTTCCATGTGCTTCACTATTGAAATGACAGCAAGCGATCCTCTGCCACTGGCTTCAGATTCAGCGTTGATGTGTCTCCGAGAGTAAGCGGCATGGTCAGAATGAGGGAGACTTCACTACAGTGAGACGGAGGCAGAACAGACAACTGGAAATTTGGGGCAAAATGGGAATTTGGGGCAGCGAGGGCAAGAGGTGTTTCAATTTACTGCAAGAAATGAAGCCTCCAGAGCAAGTCGTAAACAGGAAAGGAAATGAGGCATCAGGTGTACACACATTGAAACCAATAGCAGTGTGACATCACAAGTACAAGGAAAGCAGCAGACTGAAGTGATACCATACCTTGGGAGTGAGAGAGGCAGCAGGATCTGTGGACCAGTAAGGAAGCAGCTCAGAGTGGGAGGCTATAACTCAGTGCTGAGGCTCGAGGCCCACATTGCTTACTATGGGAGTGAGAGAGGCAGCAGGACCTGTGTGCAAGTAAGTAAGTATAAAAAGGATGAACTTAGTGCGTCTCAGTGAGAGTAAAAATAACATGATATACCACATGCAAATATGGCCGGAGAAACAGTCCCGTGGGAGAGATTCAGATTCTTGGAACATTGGGGCTGGTTCTGGGGAATATAGGACTGATGCAAACAGGATGGATTGCATCTGGGAAGAACCAGGATCAGTGTCTTTGTTGAGGTGGTGATGTTTGCTAGTGCTGTCAGGAGGGTTTAAGCTAGAATGGCAGGAGATGAGAACCTGAGCAGGGAGATAGAGGAGGGAAAGCCAGAATAGAAATAAAAGACAGAAAGATAAGAAGCAAAAGTAGAAGGCAGAATAAAAAAAGTGGGAGAAAAACAAATGGGGGCCTCATGCAAAATAAAGCTAAGGTGACTAACAAAGTTTAAAAGACAAGGCTAAAGTCTTTGTGTCTTATTGCATGGAGCATTCACAATAAGGGAGATGAATCAGCAATGCAAATAGATAGAAACTGTTATGAGATTGTTGTGAATACAGAGACGTGGTTGCAGGGTAAGCAAGAATTGGAACTGAACATCTAGTGGTATTCATTATTTATGTAGGACAAAAAGAGAAAGGAGATGGGTAACATTGTCAGTAAAGGAGGAAGTCAATGCAATAGTGAGGAGGGCTATTGGCTTAGACAATCATGGTATGGAATCTGGGCAGAAATAAGAAATATCAATGGGCAGAAAACATTGTGGAGGGTTGTCTACAATACCCCAAACCATAATGGAAATGTAAAAGAAGGCTTTAAACAGGAAATCAGAGATGTATGCAATAAATCTACAACTTGGATGCAGTTCTATCCTTTACACTACCATAGACTGGTGGGGGACACTGTCCTTGACTAACTATGCTGGGCTTCCTGACTGATGGGTGCCCCCAGTGGACTTCACTGTGGACTATTCCCTTAAGACTTTCAGATAGCCCCACTGCACCTGCCCTGGTTGGTAACCTGACCCACACTGCGGACTGTGTGCCTGTCCCAGTATGGTAACTACACCCAATATAGCTATATGCTGCTGGTTACCAGGGTGTCCTGCCAGACAAATCTGGACTTGCAGGTGCACTGTCAATGCCTTAGAAGGATGCCAGGATAGTGGAGATGGCACCCTGAAAGTAAGACATTAGTGTTTGTGTTGGACAGCTGTGTATGGGTGTGTGCCCTGCTCTGCAGATTGGTCATGGATGAGATGGAGGTTGTTTGAAGGAGGTGGCAGGTTGAAGACGCCAAACACCTGTCCTAGTTTTCATGTCAGGCTTTCCCGATGGTTGGTTTGTTTGGTGAGCTTGGTAAGATCACAATTGGTATATTATTGAGGCAAGTTGGGTCGTCAGCAAAAAGCCTAATAAGTGTTAATCCCTGACAATTGGCAACTCACCAGTGCCTGGTGAGGATCTCACCACATCACATGGAGTGAGATGATCTGGACATCAACTTGAACCTGGTTGGACTTGTCTCCTGATTCTCACATACATCTCACCATAGCCCACATTGCTGAGACCCTGAGAAGGTTCAGCCCTTTTCTCTGAAGAACTATTTTGAGCATAATCCGGCAATTTAACAACAAGCACTGTCAGATTTGGCTCAGGTGGGCGAGTATTTGTATCTCTGAGTTAGAAACTTGAGTGTTCCCCTCCAACTCCATTTTGATTTTGTCCTTTCCCCCTCTCCTGAAACCCCTCCCCCATCTCACTTTTGATGGCTTTGCATTGCCCATAATGGACTTCGCTAATCACTACATAATTAGTTACATGGGTGATTGTTGGTGGTGGTTAGGAGTTAAAAGAGGAACAAAAAATACAAAAAAAGGTCACAGTAATTTTGGTGGTGGGAAAGTCACTCAGTTGCGTATGCCAACATTTCTGGGTATAGAGAGAAAACAAAAAGGCTCTGTGTTAGGGGCTCTTGTGGCACAGTGGTAGCATCTCTACCTTTGAACTAGGAGGCCTGGGTTCAAATCCCACACACTCCAGTGATAATGCAATAACATCACAGAACAGGTTGGTTGCCCAAAAAAAAAGGCTTTATGTTCTCTCCATTACCTTTTGACAGTTTATGTTTCCCATAATGAGCTTTGCATCTAGATATTCAGTTGGCCACACAGATAATTTAATAGTGGTGGTTAGTAGTTATGAACAAGCTCCTATGGTGCTTCTTGGCCTGCTGTGTTCATCCAGCTCCACACCTTGTTATCACGGTGGTTTGGTGACTGGAAAGAAAATATTTGCTTCAGTGCGATAGCACTTCCAGATGTGGAGAAAGAAAGAAAAGAGAAAGTTACGTGTTTCAGTTGTGTGCAAAAGCACTTCTGCATATAATAAAAACAAGAAAGCTATGTGCTGCTGGGCTCTTGTGGTGCAGTGGTAGTGTCCCTACCTTTGCACCAGGAGGCCTGGATTCAGTTCCACTTAGTCCAGAGGTGTGCAATAATCTTTAACAGGTTCAGGAGCACAATCTGTGTTCAAGTCCCACCCTGAGTGATGCTGGAGTTACCATGGTGTCCATTTTGATTTGGCTCTCTCCGTTGCTCTCTATAGTCCCTCAGCTTTGGTGGACTGCATTGCCCTAAACAGATTTTGCAATAAATTAATCAATTGAAAACAAGGGTGATTTACTGGTGGTGGTTAGTAGGTGAAAATACCTTGAGTGTTTTGATGATGGGAGAAAGCTGTTCAGTTGTGTGTGATAACAAGGTGTGGAGCTGGATGAACACAGCAGGCCAAGCAGCATCATAAGGTTTCTGATGAAGGGTCTAGGCCCGAAACGTCAAGCTTTCCTGCTCCTATGATGCTGCTTGGCCTGCTGTGTTCATCAGAAA
>JAHRHZ010000049.1:29322888-29346369 GCA_024137785.1 Ginglymostoma cirratum
TGCAGCTTGGCCTGCTGTGTTCATCCAGCTCCACACCTTGTTATCTCTATTTCTTATGTACTTATTTTAATCCTCTCCACATTGGTCCAGGTCTCTTGTTTTACCTCCACAAGCAAAAGGCTTTTGCGTCAGTATTTAAATGCACATCCTGGTACCTTGGACTCCCTGCTTAACTGGTTTCTTCTTGTTATCTTTAAGACATGCTGTATAGTGCAGAACCACTCCTCCACTCCAAACAAGACCATCTCACACCACAGAATGCAGACTGTCATGATGGATCCAGCTGCTCCGAATGGCGCAGAACTGTACAGGAAGGTGCTGCTTTTGATCCTGGGAACGATGGCTGAACAAAGGCAGAGCATCATTCATCAGACTCCCCCAGGACAGTCTGTCTTCAACTGTATCACAGTACATTTTCAGGAATTGGGATGTCACATTTAGAGCTGGCAACACGTCACTACATTTAAACTCTGTTAATTAATTCACTATTAGTATATGAATTTTCCTTTTATTCTTCGAAGTGAGCATCATTGCCAAGGTTAGATGTAATTGTCCATCCATAATTGCCCACGAGAAGGTGGTGGTAAGCCATTTTACCAAGCCACTGCAGTCTGTATAATGAAGGTGCACCGAGAGGAGCTGCAGGATTTTGACTCTGCATTATAATGTAATGTAACAACTACAAGATGAAAAAATAGTTAATTTTTGGATTAGGGCAAATCAAAACAGATATTTCACTCTAATCAAAAAGTTATTTAACAGACATGTTTTTAAATCAAAGTTGGTGGATAATGTGATCCATTTGAAATGCTGCAGGCTAGTGACATTAATGACCTGTCTAAAAGGAACCAGCTTGCAATCTCAGCAAGATAGATATCCAAGCAATGAAAAGCAGCTGGAAAATTCTATCATGTTTTATTGAATTTTCATACTCTCAAACTGTCTGGAGTGTGTATAAGGCAAAATTGCACTACAGTGTAAACATGGTCCGTTTGTTGACTACAGACCAGGACAATGTGAGCAATTGAAATCTGGATACAATTAACATTTTAAAGCCTGCTCCAGTGGTGTTTAGTGAGCGTTCCTGTCAATAAATTTAATCAAAATAATTTCTAGTCAGGCTCCTTCAAAGTCACTCTGCTGTGGAACACAATGGTGTCCAAATAGATCATCGTTCTCTCTTGACTGAATGTGGAAGCAACATAATTACCGGTAATCATTAATAATCAGTAGACTTTAAGTATCTTTTAACATCATACTTGTATATATCACTTGTGATGAGTCCGGGGTACACTGTGTCATAACTTGGGACCTTCAGGTCACAAAGAAACCCTTCTTACTGATTTGGGAAGAGACAATGATCAGTGAAATGAAAAATCGAAGCAGCAACTGTCAATCTGCTGATCAATTATGATAATGTTTAATGTGCCACCTCCCTAGTCTTTGGCATAAATTAAACTAAGAGCAAGCCCTACCCAATATCTCAACAGCATCTTCTCTTCCACTTAGGATCTACTGAACCAATGAGCACAGGAAAATATGTCCTTTTAATTTTAGAGGTACATGCAGGAGATCAGAACTGAGATTTAGTTAGATCAAGAAGAGAGGCTTCTTGTCAAATAATCCTTTTATTGATTAAATACTATTTGATTTTAACAGAAAGTAAAAGGACAATGGGTAGAAGGGTTTAGTAGCTAAACAGACCAATAGATCATGGCAGGTACAATATTGGGCTCATTGAATGATTGAATTTCCACTGGAAGTATGGAATGCTTATTTGACACCAGTGGTGAGTTAATGGTCCAGTGAATATTCTTTCTTAGTCTCACAGAGCTGGACATGTGTTCAGCAGCAGGACAGGCCCTGTGTTAGTTAGTGTTCCTGAAAGGGATTATTACCACTTTACATGAGTAGTCACTTCCATCATCTCCAGTGGGATGTCACCACCAGACACATACTCCCCTCCCTTCCCTTGTCAGCCTTCTGCAAGGACTGTTCCCTCCAGGACACCCTGGTCTACTCTCCTTCCAATCTCAACACCTCCTCACATCCCCATGGTACCTTTTCCTGCAATCACAGATGGTGAACACTTAACACTTACCCTCTCCCTCTTCATTATCCAATGCCCCATGCACACCTTTTGGTGAAGCAACAATTTTACTGCACTTCATGCAATCTAGTCTGCTGTGTTCACGATTCACGATACAGTCTGCTCTACACTGGGGAGACAAATTGCAAACTAGGCGACCACTTTGCAGAACACCTATGTTCTGTCCGCAAAAATGACCCCCAGCTTCTACTTACTGCCAGTCCAACACATCACCTTGTTCCCTGTCCAACATCTTTGTCTCAGGCTTGCTGCAGTGCTCCATTATGCTCAGCGGGAGTTGGAAGAACAGTGTCTCATTTTTCACTTGGGGGCCCTGCAGCCTTCAGGACACAATATCGAGTTCAATCATTTTTGGTCTGAGCACATTATCCCATGGTACCCACTCCCACATACAGACCTTGTCATGACATGGACTGCTTTCAACACAGGCAACCCATTTTCACCTATTAATAGTCCCTATTATTGGCTTTTCTTTCTCCCTGGCTTATCGTTTGTCTGGTTTACTGTATTTCTCTCCTTCAGGGCTCCATCTCCTCCTATTGCATACTCCTTTCCCTACCATCCCCAGTCTTCAGCATATATACGACCTTTCCCTAGCTACCATCAGTTCTGAAGGAGGATCAATGGACCAGAAACATTGACTCTGCTTTCTCTCCAGAGATGACGCCAGACCTGCTGAGTTTCCTCAGCTATTTCTGTTTTTGTATCATCACTTACAGGTTAGCTGAATCATTGGATGACATTGCCTGGGGCAATGAAGGGGACTGTGGAGATAAACATTTGTGTCTGGATCCTTTCAGGATAGAGCTGGAGATAATGCAACGTCGTCCAGTATCCCATCTACGATTGCTTTGGAGAAGTCACTGAAGTTCAGCATTCAACGACAGTTTACTTTTCTCTTGTCTGAAGCTAGCAGCTGGAGTGAGCATGTAGATTTTTTTAGGACTGCTATTGACTGTACACTTTTTGTTTTACAGGTGCTGCATGTCTACAAAGTGAGTGCTTTTCCCTAACTGGGGAATCTAGAATTTGGGGTCACTGTTTCAGGATGATGCGTCAATCATTTAGGACTGAGATGAGGAGAAACTACTAAACTCAAAGGGCTGTGAATCTTTGGAATTCTCTACCGAGAGGGTTGTGAATGCTTCATTTCTGAATATATTTAAAAACTTGAACTAGAACGATTTTCGGCCTCTTATGAAATAAGGAATATGGAGAGACGGTAGGAAAGTGGAGCTGAAACCCGAAGTCAACCATGAATTGAATGGTATAATGACAGGCTGAATTTTATACTTCTGCTCCTATCTCTTATATCTCCTTGTGCTTTCCTCATTCTTCCCTCCTACTCAGGGACATTAGAGCAATACTCCTGTCACTGGAAGTAAGACCAGTTAGCACAAGATACACTCATGTCAAAGTTGTGTTTATGAGACTAAATGTTTTGTCCAAATGTAGGAGGTTGACTTTTACACAACTAATATTTTGGAGAGACCTTACCGTTGCAGAGATGTCAAGTTAGAGATTGTTTGCATCAACTTGCCTGTAAAGGTAAAAGGAGCCAAAAGTACATGCGCAGATATGAGGAGCTGAATAGCTACCTTCAGTGACGGGCACTGAACACTGATTTTATTATGTAAGTTTGCACTGTGGTGAGTCTTACTTCAGCGGCAAATGGTTGGTAAATACAAAGAGTGTGGACTTTTTTGCTATACATGAGGTATGTGAAAATAAATTTTTTTTGACCAAAAAGTCAGTAATCAACTTTTACACTAGACTGACCATTACTCGAGTACACACAGCAACAGAAACTGGGATTGACGCTGGGTGTCTTTTTGCATCAGTCTCATTATGTGAAGCACCTTCACTAACTTAGCCAGCTGAGGAACAACAAGAACCCAACTTAAAGAGTTGCACCACATGATGAACTTTAAAATGTTGTCATAAATATTCAGCTTTGGTGTTCTAAGAAAAATATGAAAACGACAGCGAACATTTTTAATAAGGGTTACAGATTAAGGTTAAAAATGAAACATTATGAATACTTTAATACACAATGTAGATATGAAATGTTGTATGTAAAGCTTCAGAGGCTTCAACCTGCTGCATTAAAGTGGTCACACGTAAGTACTGCAGGTTCACTACATCTTTGGTTGCTTTGTTTAGCATCTACTTGCCTTGGTTCCCTGAGGTAACTAAAATAAGCACTGTGCCACTCAACCTATCCCAGTCACTGCATGAGTTATGGCTGTAATTATTCTAAATGACTCCCTGTCACATAGAAGGAAGAGCACATGCCCTATACTTGTCAGCCTCCTTTGTAACATAAACATCTGCAAATGCTGTGGAGTAACAAAGATATTACCTAAATTATGGACCCATTGACAATCTGCTGAGGTCGCCATTGGATACTGTCTGACATCTGTCATTTGTAGATCATTAAGAATCTATAAACATTATTTGTAGGGAAAAATAGGGAACAGGAATGTCAGCTAGTAAGTTGTTACTCTCAGTGGGAGTTGGTAAATGCTTGTAAATTAGAAAAATTGAAATTTTTAAATATTTTATTTGAAAGGTTTTTTTTTATTACTTGCACTGGTATACTAGCGGTGATAAGGAGATACCAAAAATAAAATTTTAAAAGGGTAATAATTGATGTTAAAAAATTAATGAAAACCCATTAAGATAGCACAGCAGATGTTTGGTACAATCCTAGCATGTGGGAGTTTCTGGATGCCAGTGTGATCCAGGACTTTCGCAGTAAGTGTCTCATTTGAAGGGCTTTGGCTCAGAATCATTGAGCTGGAAGCTGAGCTAAAGACACAATAACACATCAGGGAGGAGATACATTACCTGGACACTTTGTTCCTTAAGACTGTCCTAACTCTTAGGATACGGTCTGCTGATTTGCTAAATAGTCAGGAACAAGACAGTAAGATAGTAATTGAAAAAGGGGACAAAAAAAAGTTGCTGGAAAAGGTCAGCGGGTCTGGCAGCACCTGTGGAGGAGAAAACAGAGTTAACGTTTCGGGTCCGGTGACCCTTCCTCAGAACTGGAATTGAAAAAGGGGACTCAGAAGGGAGCAGGGCAGGATCAACAGCCCTTGCAATTGTTCAACAGGTCAGAGGTTTTCTCAGCCCATTTGGATGAAAGCAGAGTTGGAGTGGATGTGCTAATGGACCAGTGCACACATATACAGAAAGACATTCAAGGAAGGAGAATACATAGGAATGTAATGTAGTGGCCGATATATTCCGGGGATAGGTTGAAAAGCAAGTTCTTAAGAGGAGGTGTAGAGTGTGCAAAGGGAAGCAGACAGTTAAGTGAGTGTGTCAATGGGTTGCACATCCCTGGTGAAGAGGTGGTGACTTTGGCCAGGAAACTGGAGACTGTGGAACTAACATAAAGCATCAGCAGAATCTTTGAGTAAGTGAATGTTAGTAGGATCAAACTGAACAGGGAGGGAGATGATGAAATAGGCAGAAATAAGTGCAATATGGTAGGAACAGGCTGAAATAATGAGTCTGCCAGGGCAGTCCCATGAATTTTGAGAAGGAGGTGAAGCAGGATTGGAAAACAATGAGGTGAGAAGTTATGAAGGTGCTATCTCAACAGGAGACAAAGTCAGTCTCAGTATTGGAAATAACAACAAATAATAACATGATCCGAGGAAGATAGGAGGAAGTGTCCAAGAATTGGCACTTGGCCTCTGCAAGCTAGATGTCAGACAACGACAGCATCACTCATATCAGCCAGTTTGATAACAAAGTCTGGATTAAACCTGAGAGAATGGAGTGCAAGAAGTTAGAGGGAGTCAGGTTAGAGTGTGTGAGGGAAGCAGAGAAATTAGGCTGTTAATGTCATGTTGGCAGTTCTCAATGAAGAGATCAACAATGTCTAAAAAGACAGAGGGACGGGTCCAGGTGGAAGGAGAATTTTGAAGACAGATGGAAGGGTGTCCAAAGCAGAAAGACAATTCCTGAGCATAGAAATGGGCTTGAAAGTGAACAGAAGAAGAGCTTGCTTTAGAAGAACTGCTTCAGTTGCAGTTTGTAGAAGCTTCACTCGACTCATTTCTGGGATGAAAGAGTACTCTTATGAAGAAAGGCTGATAATGTTGGGCCTTTACCCATTGGAGTTTAAAAGAATGAAAGCTGACTTTATTGAAATGTTTAAGATCTTGAGGAGACTGGATGGGGTGGAGATCAGGACAATGTTTTCTCTTGTGGAACAGACTAATGCTAGAGGACAGAGTATAAGAACAATGTTGGTCCCTTTATGAGACAAAGCTGAGGAGAATTACATTCTCACAAAGGGTCATGGGTAAATGGAAATCTCTTCCCCAGGACATAGAAGAGGCTGACCTTTAAATTTCTTCAAGGCTGAGTTTCAGGTATTCTTGATAGGCAAGTGAGGCGAGAGTTAGCAGACAGGAAAGTGGAGCTGAGACCCCAAACAGATCAGCCATAACCTTATTAAATGTTGGAGCTGACTTGAGGAGCCAAATGGCATTCTCCTGCTCCAATTTTCTATGTTTCTATGTCAGTGAGGTAATAATTCAGGGGTCACAGGTTCAAATTCCATCATAGCAGCTGGTGGACTATAAATTCAAATGGATAAATCTGGAATATGAAGGTCATAATCATGAATCAATCATCAATTGTTGTAAAAATCCACCTGGTTCACTAACATCCTTTAAGGAAGGGAAATCTGCCATCCTTATCTAGTCTGATCTGCAAGTGACTCCAGACCCACAGCGATACAACTTAATTAGTCTGTGTTGAAGTGCAGTCAGGGATGGAGAATTGAACTCAGCAGTTACGGTCCTACTTATCATCTCAGCCCTCAGTTCCATGGGAAGGGGGAGAAAGCAGGAACACCGGAGAACTTCCTGTGACCCTTGTTGGCAAGTCGACCTGGGTGGCCATCAAGACAAGTCCCAGATTCACTTGTGATAGCTGCCGTAATTGAATAGCTAGTAGATATCAATTGATTCACACGTGAAGAACAGCAATCCAGACAAGAGCTTCAGAGAGATAGTAGGAATTGCCGATGCTGGAGTCTGAGATAACAAAGCGTAGAGTCGGATGAACACAGCAGGCCCGGAACATCAGCTGTCCTGCTCCTCTGATGCTGCCTGGCCTGCTGTGTTCATCTAGCTCTACGCTTGGTTATCTCAAGAATTTCAGAGAGCTTTGTGTGTCTGTGTATTACAGTAACAGCTAGCAACCCCAAGAGAGACAGACAGAGAATCTGGCCTGATATCATTCACCATATTATTGTTATGAATCCACTGGTGCTGCTCTGCAGTTTCGTAGAGGTTCAGTGAAGGTTCAATTTCACACGTCAGGCCATAACAACAAACTTCTGTTTCAGCCAAAGCTGCGTAATGTTAAATATGGACCACTACCATTAAAGTGTATGCTAATCGGCTGACCCCAAAATCTTCCCTCTAAGAAATTCACTGCTCTTCAAAAGTAGTTAATTATAAATAAGGCTTTTGAGAGTTTCGGATGTTTATAGTCATAACATAAATAAATTACAATAAATAAAACTGTCCAGAATGCCAAAATAGACAATGATAGATATTTGCCACTAGAGGGGGTGAACCCGCCATCTCAGATTCAGAATGGTACAGGTATTTTAATTTTTTTGACTTGTTCATGTCTTCAAAGTTACATGTACATTCCAAAGAAATCGATAGGATTTTCCAAAGGCGGTATTTACAGCTGATAACTGTGACGTTGTCAGCTTTTTAAATTTCTCCTGTTTGCAAGCACCAGCAGAAATTATGTCAGCTGCGCCTCGGCTCCGGTGCTCAAAATAACTGCACTCCTGTTATTTTTGTCATCTCTTCTGGAGGCAGTAACTTATATTGGAGAATAGCTATATGGCTTTCAGAAGCCTTCTCCTCTCCATAGTCTCATGCTACGATTTATACACGAGATTAGACAATGAGTGGGGGCATGATGTTTTATCAATGGGGCATTACAGCCAAACTCTTTACCCAACACAATCTTAGCATTTTTGTTCGCGTTTTCATCGGATGCTTCATGTTGTTCCAAAAGCCTTCAAGCTTTAACTTGATATTTTTGCCTAGCCTTGTGATGCTTGCAGCTGAATTTAGAAGGGCAAATGTAATTTCACAGCATTTTTAAGCTAGTTATACTGATGCGATGGTTTGCTTTTAGGCCCTAGCACATCATTAGCTTATTTTCCAAGATTGTTTGAAGAAAAAAGGATAAATGTAAGAGCTTTATTGAAGTAAGTTTTTTTTTAAAATGCACTTTATTGCCTATCCCTTGTTACATTTGAAACGTAGTGACCTGCCTTCTTGAACCACTGCAGTCCATGTGCTGTAGCTTAGCAACCATAGCAAAGTCTAATGATAAAAATAAGGAATATTTTACCATGCAAAAAGTTCTGATTTATTTCTGCAAGCCCTAGTCAACAGTGTGCAAACCTCGAACCGTAACTTAGGTGAAGCATACACTTAAGTTAATAAGTATGTACTGCTACCATCTCCGCCATTTTACTCAGGATTAAAAAGCATACAAAACAAAACAACATATAACTGTCCCAGCATTTGCCCTGCAAATAGAATCTGAAAGGTATCTAGCGGATCTTCCATTATGTTGCTTATAGTGAACAGGCATTGGGTACATGGGAACAGGTGGGGAGACACCCCCTCTTCATTGATTGAGATCAGAAAGAGGTTTGTGGAGAGGTCGGTTAAGATCCCCCGAGAGGTACTGTAAGTTTTTCTTTTGCTTCTTTCTTGTAAATTCATCAATGAATTATGTGTTTCCTACCCAAGGGAAATAAACACCACAGCCACAAAAGGTTGGATTTCTGTGGGTGGGAATGTAATGGGAGGACCTGTAGAGAGCTGTTCCATTGTATAAGCTCCGAGGTGGATACAGGTGGAGTGCTCACCCATAGCCCAGATGAGGTTCCTCAGTGAGTACTCTGGGAGTGCTGCCAACACTCCGATTTAACAGATAAGGAAGGGGCCTGGGCGTAGTATATAGCTCAGAGATAAAAGGTACTGCAGATGCTGGAGAATCCGAGATAACAAGGTGTGGGGCTGGATGAACACAGCAGGTCAAGCAGCATCAGAGGAGCAGGAAAGCTTGACGTTTCGGGCTTCTCGGCCTGTCGGCTAAGATCAATGTGTAGTATATAGTTTGACAGGATTGACTGTGCGAGCTGCTGGGCAGTGAAAGGGGAGGCTGCCTCATTTTAAAGCTTGGGCCAATGAGCTAGGACTACAGTAATGCCTATTTTCCAGGCAAGGGGTAAGTAACAGCAGAGATACTCTCGAGTGCAGCAGTGGACTGAGCACAAAAGTAATGTCTTATTCCATGGCTGTAATGAACATTGCCCAAGCAGGTGATATCAAATTCAGACAAATTCATACAGCTCAAAAATCCGACAAGGCAATGCATGTCCTTACATGTTTGGTCAAAATATAAACCAGCAAACCAAATGCTGTAAAGTAGCAGGAGCAAAAAAACAAAACTTCACAACAGTGGAAGATATATCCATACATGGTCATAGAATGGTCACATTAAAGTCAATTGGAAGAGAAATCCTACAGAAACTCCATAGAGGTCGCACAGGATAGAAAAATCAGAGCAGGAGTGCAACAATCAGGATGGGAACCAGGCAAACCATAAGGTAACGAAGGAAAGTAAAAACTCACGGTGTAGGGGATAAAGTATTGGCATGGAAGTTGACAGGAAATGGAGGGCAGGCAAAAATGATGTTTTTTTCTTCTGATTAGCAAGATGTAGCATCAAATTTTTATAATTTATATCAACGACATGGATAAAAGGACTGAAGTTATGGTTAGCAAATTTGCAGATGATACAAAGATAGTCGGGAAAGTTAGTTCTGAAGAGGACATAAGAAGGCTACAAAAAATGGACATATTAAATGAATTGCCAAAGATCTGAAAAATGTAGTAGATTATGGGAAGTTATGAAAAGAGCAGCATATCTAAATGGTGAGAGATTACCGGGTTCTGAGATGTAGCTGCATGAATCACAAAGGGTTAGTATGTGGGTACAGTAGCTAATTAGGGAAGGTGGCACAGTGGTTAGCACTGCTGCCTCACAGCGCCAGGGACCCGGGTTTGATTCCATCCTCAGGTGACTGTCTATGTGGAGTTTGCGCATTGTCCCTGTGTCTGTGTGGGTCCCCTCCGGGTGCTCCGGTTTCCTCCCACAGTTGAAAGACGTGTGGGCTAGGTGAATTGGCCGTGCTAAATTTCCCATAGTGTTCAGGGATGTGTAGATTAGGCAGGTTAAATGGGGAATGGGTCTGCGTGGGATGTCTGAGGGGCAGTGTGGACTTGTTGGGCAGAAGGGCTTGTTTCCACACTGTAGGGATTGATTGATGATAAGGGTTAGGAGAGTTAACATTTATCAGGAGGGGAGCTAAATACAAAGGGGGGAAGATTATGCTTCGTGGCAATGATGAGACTGCAAACAGAGTACTGTGTACTGTATTGGTGACCTTATTTGACGAAGGATGCCAATGCATTGAAGCAGCGTAGGGAAGATTTACTAGATTAATCTCTACAATGTGTGGGTTGTCTCCTGAGGGATGGATGGACAGGTGAGAGCTTTATCTGCTGGAGTTTGAAAAAACAAGGGATAACTTCATTGAAACATAAGATCCTGGGAGGTTTTGACAGGGTAACTATGGAAAGGATGAACAGAGGATGGACAAACTGTAGGATGAGTGGGGAAACTAACATTTCACAATTGACTTAGTTTAGTTAAAATCACACAAAGTATATTGATTGATTAATCTGATATCTCAGTATTCTGCTTAACAGTAGCCGATGCAAATCTTGGTAATTTAACATCATGCGACTCTGCTTACCTTCACTTGACAAAGAAACGCACCACAGGATTGCAAACAGAGTGAAGACAATACAGTAATGTTTTAGCATTACAGCTACAAAGCCAACAGGCCTTTCCAGGTCATTCTTATTTCATGACTGTATGAACATATGATCTTTAAAGGAAGAGTTAATATTTGCCTGAATTGTTAGTCCTTAATAGGAAATCACAGTCACAGCCATGCTGCTAGACTCATGTATTTTAATTTGTTTAGAAATGAAACAATTGACTAAAAGTAACTTTTGCATTAGAGTTTACTTTGTAAAGTTTGTAATTGCATAATCCTTTAGACTTCCAAAACTTAAGACTACGTATTGAAAAATATTTCACTACTGCACTCATTTTCATTACTCTGTACAACAACTGCCTTTGAACTGCACTTTGTTATTCTCTGTTTTAACTTCTATGTAGTTTTAGAATTATAAACAACTTATTTTCTATCTGTTGTCTGGAAGAAAAGGCAGTATAAACTCTTTCCAAGCATTCAAGCACAACAGAAATAAAGACATCAATGGATAGGCTAAGGAACAGCAAACGGTCAATGGTCAAGAAGTGTCTAATTTAATGAGAACTTTGGAATTAAGTGAAATTGAGATATGATCGTATGAATATCAATCTAGGGGTCCTGCCTCCCTTTTCCCTAACAAAGAGCTAAAGAACTTTTCAAAATATCTTGTCTTAATAAAAAGTTATGAAGAGATAATAGCAAAACTTAAAGAAACAGGTGTCCCCGTGGATAACTGACAACTTAAGGAATGAGTCAGGAGATACTGGGGGATGACATCAGTTAATGTCCCCTCACACTTAACAGCCAATTAGAGATTGATCATGAGTTTCTCAAGCCGATTTGTACTATGTCTCACCTAAGCAAGGCCAATCAGAATGTAATGATGTCACTGATCATACTGTGGTCTGGAAAAAGTTAATATGCAGAAGCTACTGATGACCAGCGCATACGAGAGGTTTGAAAGTGAAGCTGCCCTGCTGTTCAAACTGAAAGTGAAAGGTCCACGATGCATTGGAGAGGAGAGAGAGCAGAGACTGACTGTCAACCTGTGCCTTGAGTTGAACCAAAAAGCAAGAGCTGTGCTATGCCTGTAAAGTTGCCACCCTGCTATTTGTAACTTCAATAAATTTCCCTAAGTTACTAACTAGACAGTCTCCCATTGTCTTATTAGCCAAAGTTTCAAATGAACTTGAGCTTAAATTTTAACATCTAGAACTTACAAAAGGTTATCAGGGATAGATAGAAAACTGATTTGATGTTACAGTCAGATCAGCCATGGTCCGAATAAATAGTTGAGCAGGCTCAAGGTGCTGAATAGCCTACTCGTGGTCCTGGTTTATGTGCTTACATTTCGTTGTGCCAAACCTGGCCCAAACATAGGCATATGCCCACTAGGTCAGTGATTTCATCAAGATTTTCAGAAAAGCAAACAGGAAAGGCTAGCATTAGAACGGTTCAATTTTAGACTGAAGCTGACTTTAGCCCTAATTGAATTTATTCAAGATGGATTGAATTAATGATCACAGAAAAAACATTTGCAATGCAGTTTTGTCAGAAGAATTAGCCTCGGAAAATGGACATCACTTCATGAATGAAGGTTTCAGGAAGACCACTTTGGTGACAAGCTCTTCATCCCGCTCGAAGTCAAATGGAGAAATGGAAGGAGCAATTGACACCGTGAGGTCATTGGGTGCTTAAGAACCCAGCCTGGGAATTTGTTCTCCTCCGTTACAGAGCAACACCATTGAATTAGGGGTACTTGCCAGTGAAATCGTTAATAAAGAGGTTAAAAAGAGCTCTGTTTTCAAACACCGCCTCAAGCCAAACATGAGCTCTCAAGACTGAGAAAAAGTAAAAGAATTGAAGAAAAACTACAGAAAAAAGCAACAGAGATGGTACAAATTTAGTCACAGGACAAAACTCCTGTCAAACTTAAATCCAGAACAGAGAGTTTGGTCGAGGGACAGGAAACCATGGTCATCCAAGAAACAGATCAACCAAGATCTGAAATTGCCAGAACTCGTGAAGGGACATTGAGGAGGAGTGGGGAGAACAGTACAATCTAGTACAATCACATCCGTACCACATGAAGAAAGAGATCTTAAACACTATACTGGTGGGCAGCGTTTGATAAATTCTAATCACGGGTGTAAATAGAAGAGTGTTAAAGTAGAAAAGGTGTTGAAGAGCCTTACTCTAGAAATAAGAAACAAGCAGCCTCGAGAACAGATACCTACAGCCGAAGGTGCTCCCAACCAGAATCTCAATGTGCAGGTAGCAGTATCGGCTAACAGCATAGATTCAAATAGTGAAAAGCAAAAGTGTATAAAAGTTAAAATGTTGTAGGAAATATCTTTACAAGTTAGTACTGTTAATATTTTCCACAAGCATTCATGCATAAACAATGATTATCATTCAGATATAGTAGGAACTGCCGATGCTAGAGAATCTGAGATAACAAGGTGTCGAGCTGGATGAACACAGCAGGCCAAGCAGCATCAGAGGTGCAGGAAAACTGATGTTTCGGGTCTGGATCCTTCTTCAGAAATGGGGGAGGGTAAGAGGACTCTGAAATAAATAGAGAGGGCGGGGGAGACAATGATGGAAGGTGGATAAAGGGGCAGATAAGTGGAGAGAAGACGGACAGGTCAAGGAGGCTGGGACGGGCTCAGTAAAGGTGAGTGCAGGTGGAGAGTTGGGATGGGGGTTGGTCAGTGAGTAGGGAGGAATGGATAGGTGGGAGGGAAGACGGGCAGGTCAAGAGGGCGGGGATGAGGCTGGTAGGTAGGAAGTGGGGGTGGGGGTTGGTCAGTGGGAGGAGCAGATAGTTGGGAGAAAAGACGGATGGGTCAAGGAGGCAGGGATGAGCTGGGCTGGTTTTGGGATGTGGTCAGGGGTGGGGAGATTTTGAAGCTTGCGAAGTCCACATTGAGACCGTTGGGCTGCAGGGTTCCCAAGCAAAATATGAGGTGCTGTTCCTGCAGCCTTTGCGTGGCATCGTTGTGGCACTGCAGGAGGCCCAGGATGGACATGTCGTCCAAGGAGTGGGAGGGGGAGTTGAAGAGGTTCACGACTGGGAGGTGCAGTCGTTTGTCACGAACCAAGTGTAGGTGTTCCACAAAGCGGTCTCCAAGCCTCCGCTTGGTTTCCCCGATGTAGAGGAGGCCACAACGGGAACAACGGATACAATATACACCTCCCCCCTCACCCCCATCCCAGGCCCCAAGAAAACCTTCCACATTAAACAGATATAATTTGATTTCTGATGAAGGGTCTAGGCCCGAAACGTCAAGTTTTCCTGCTCCTATGATGCTGCTTGACCTGCTGTGTTCATCCAGCCCCACGCTTGTTATCTCACATTAAACAGATGTTCACCTGTATATCTGCTAACGTGGTATATTGTAAAAATCTCCATATCCCGACCTCATTCCAAGACCAGCCCAGCTCGCCCCGCCTCCTTGACCTGTCCATTTTTTCTCCCACCTATCTGCTTCTCCCACCTCACTGACCAACCCCCGCCCCCACCTCCTACTTACCAGCCTCATCCCCGCCCCCTTGACCTGTCCGTGTTTTCTCCCACCTATCTGCTCCTCCCACCTTACTGACCAATCCCCACCCCCACCTCCTACCTACCAGTGTCATCCCCACCTCCTTGACCCGTCCGTCTTCCCTCAACTGACCAACCCCCATCCCAATTCCCCACCTACACTCACCTTGACTGGCTCCATCCCCGCCTCCTTGACCTGTCCGTCTTCTCTCCACCTATCTGCTCCTTTATCCACCTTCCATCATCGCCTCCCCCGCTCTCTATTTATTTCAGAGTCCTCTTCCTCTCCTCCATTTCTGAAGAAGGGTCCAGGCCCGAAACGTCAGTTTTCCAGCTCCTCTGATGCTGCCTGGCTTGCTGTGTTCATCCAGCTCTACACCCTGTTATCTCTATTATTATTCTGATGTTCCTCCTAGCATAAATCATGCAACAATCCTTCCAGATGTCATTTTAATTTATATGAATCAATGCTGCTTGGTTTGTTGTTTGGAGATAAGCAAAAATAGAAGATCCAACTGGTGCAGTATTTAAAATGCTCCTCAGCTATATCTGTCTTCAGCTGTGTTAATGCAATTGACAAACTATAATTGTAGGAGGTTAGTTTATATAATATGAACTAATGGTGACTTCAGAGTTATCTCAATGTTGCAGAGTTTATACTGTAACTTACCCTTGATGTTTTATATAAAAAAGTCCTAGGTACACTAACTACTGTGGGTGCTAGGGTCTGCCAGACAAGGTCTACTTCTCAGTGGATCCAGCAGTGAGAAGGTAAGCAATTTTATTCTTAGATTTCTTTATTGGAACAGCACTTGAGTATTATTGAAAAGAAGACACATTTTTGTTGAAAATTTTCAACTTGCACATATCAGGACAAGAAAACCAAAATAAAAAGAAAACAGTGATATTGAATGTTGACTGATCGGGAAGAGGTTAGTGATTGGTCCAGGTATTCCCATGGAGAATGCACCAGTTTTGATACCGACAGTAAACTGGCAATTTTTTTTATGTTTAAATTTTAAACCAGACAAGTTGATCGACTCTGTTTGGTCAAGGCACTGATTTTAGAAATGAACCAGAATGTTACCTACTTTGTTGAGTTCAAAAATCATAGTGTTTGTGCAGGTTCTTTCTCTCTGCATAACATATGTAGCTTCAAGTACACAAAAATGCAATGCACTGCAAACCCAACTGAGCACAATCCTAAACTGGACCACCTGAGCATGCAAAAGTTAAAACACACAACATTTTGTCCAGCATTAGATATGATTCAGTAATTGGACAGCATTTGGTAAATAACTCTGAGTGTGCAAAAAATTACACTGAAAATCAAACATAAAAGCTTCAGCAAAATATTTTTCAACAGTACTCATATTCTGTTCTTGAATAGTGGGAATTATAGAGTCGTGCAGCGCTGAAATAGACCCTTGGGTCTAACTCGTCCATTCCGACAAAGTTTCCCAAACTAAACTAGTCCCATTTGCCTGCATTTGGCCCACATTCTTCGAAACCTTTGCTATCCATATACCTGGCTAAATATCTTTTAAATATTGTAACTGCATCAGCAACTATCACTTCCTCTGGCAGTTCATTCTACATATGCACCACTCTCTGTGTGAAAACATTGCTCCTCAGGTCCCTTTTAAACCTTTCTCCTCTCACCTTTAAAATTATGCCGTCTAGTTTTGTACTCTCCAACCCTAGGGAAAAGACTTTACTATTCACCTTATTTATGCCCCTCATGATTTATAAACCTCTCTAAGGTTTCACCCCTCAGCCTCTTACATTCCAGTGAAAAAAGGACCAGCCTATCCAACCTCTCCTTATAACTCAAACGCTCATTACCTGAATCAAATACAAGGTGCCAACTGAATCCTAATCAGTATTTCATAAAGATATTGCATAATTTCCTTGTTTTTGCACCTTCTGAAGATTACAGGGGGAGGCATAGAGATAATGTGACCAGGGCTCGCTACCATGTTTAATAGAAATGTATAATAAATGAGCTTGAGCACATTTCTCCATATCTAGCAGCCCATTGTTATCACTAAAAGTTCTAACCGTACAGTAGATGTCAGTGAATAAGTCAACCTTTGAAGCTTCAAACTTCCTGAAGAAATAGGAACCAATCATATAAGATCTGCTAAAATGGGTGGGGGTGGTCTACATCAATGTTGTTTGCCAGATCTGCATTGTGTGCATGCGGCTTAAGTTCCCACACATTTTGCAGCTCAGCTCATTAACATGTGACAAGTTATAAGGTGCTGTTAAGTAAAGCATCAGTTTGTGGGGTACAAAAAGTTGAGGCTGACTACTAAAATATATAGTGAGAATACGCAAAAAAACATGATTTTGGGGATAGAAAAAGAAAAGGAGGTCATCTTATGTTGTGACCTATGGTATCGCTGTCACATTTTTGGCAAAATGCACAGTGTATGAAAGATTCCATCTTGAATACATCGTCATTACATAATCATTAATGAATGCACATCTACTGTAGAGGCAAAACAGAACTAATAATACAACTCATTCACCTGCTTTCAGAAAATTATTTTGAGAAGGGTACTTTACATGTTGGTTGTTTGCCACTAGATGCTGTCATCTCATTTTACAGCCAATTGGAGTTCCATTACAGTAATGAACATTGCCATATCTTTACATGGATCTTCCATTATCAGCAAAGAAGCATACCTTGCCCTGACAGCTGTCAGGCTTTTGATGCGCTTCAGTGCAGCTTCATTTCAGACCTTTGCAATCCCTTGTTTATGCAGAACAAAGGGGAAAGAATCTGTCTCTCTGCTTGATATCAGTCTGAACAGAAACCAAAATTCTGATACAGACATACACAGTCCGTGTCTGCCCCATTTACTTGGCTTACCAGTGCTTTTGGTCTGAGATGATTCCAGTTTTAATTCGGTTCCTAGTGAACTCAGGAGATATTTGTAATTGTTCGTTGGATGTGGGCATTGTTGAATTGGCCACCATTTATTGCTCATCCCTACTTACCCAGAGGGCAGTTAAAAGTCAACCACATTGCTGGCTTCAGACACCAACAATGTGGAAGAAATGTAGGCCAGATCTGGTAAGGATGGCAGATTTCCTTCCCTAAATAACAGTGGACCTGATGAGATGTTACAGATCCACTAATAATCAACAGTGGTCAAATGGTTGTGTTGGTCTAGCTTTCTATTCCAGAATATTTTTTCCTAGGAATTCAAATTTTACCATCTGCCATTGACAGGATTTGAAACCTTGACCATAGAATGTGAGTTTGGCATTTTGGATTGCTAGCAACATTCCCCGTATGCTGTGTGGCTTGGGAAGTTGGGAGGTTCTGTGCAATGTTCGATATTCTATAAGACCATTAGATATAGTAGCAGAATTAGGCCATTTGGCCCATCATGTCTACTCCCCCCACTCAATCATGGTTCAGTTTCTTAGCCCCATTCCCCTGCCTACTCCCTGTAACTTTTGATCACCTTACTACTCAAGAACCTCTCTATCTCTGTCTTAAGGAGACTCAACGATTTGGCCTCCGCCGCCTTCTCTAGCAAAGAGTTCCATAGATCCACAACACTCTGGCTGAAGAAATTTCTCTTCATCTCAGTTCTAAAAGGTTTGAGGCTCACTTTGAGGCTATGCCCTTAGGTCCTAGTCTCTCCTACTAATGGAAACATAAAATACTGAGAGGCCTGGAGAAGATAAGTTTCAATGAGGACCTTGCTAGTACCTTGCCCTTAACACATCTTATTTAGCAGACTCATATGCAAAGTTCTTCTCGAAATCTAAATAGATCACATCCACTGGCTCTCCTTTGTCTAATTATTCTTTACCTCCTCAAAGAATTTCAACAGACTGTCAGACATGATCTCCCATTGAAAAATCTGACACATTACTTCATTTACGAATTTGCTGATCACACCAGTGTAGTGGGTTGGACCTCAAACAATGATGAGACAGAGTGCAGGAAGGAGGTAGACAACTTAGTGCATGGTGTAAAGATAATCTGTCCCTCAATGTTAGCAAAATGAAGAAGCTGGTCATTAACTACAGGAAGCTGAGTGAAGGATACATCCCTGTCTGTATCAATGGTGCTGAGGTGGAGGTGGTCAAGAACTTCAAGTTCCTAGGAGTAAATATCACCAACAATCTGCATTGGTCTAGCCACATCAACGCTACAGTCAAGAAAGCACATCAATGCCTCTATTTCCTCAGCACGCTAAGGAAATTTGGCATGTCCACGATGACTCTTGTCAATTTTTATGGATGCACCATAGAAAGCATCCTATCCTGATGCATCACAGCTTTGTATGGCAACTGTTCTGCCCAAGACTGCATGAAATTACAGACAGTTATGAACACAACACAGTCCATCACAAAAACTTTCCACTGACTCAGTCTAAACTTCCTGCTGCCTCTGGAAAGCAGCCAACATAATCAAAGGCCCGTCCCACCCCAGTTATACCCTCTTCCACCCTCTTCCCTCGGGACGAAGATACATAAGTTTGAAAACACATACCAACAAATTTAAGGACAGCTTTTTCCCACTGTTATCAGACTTATGAACGGACCTCCCATATATGAGGGTTGATCTCTCTCTGCACCTTTGCTTTGGCTTTGATACAATATTCTGCATTCTGTTCTATTACTCCGATGTATTTATGTAAGTTATGATTTGTCCAGTTGGCTCACAGTACCACACTTTTCACTGTATCTCTGTACATGTGACAATAATAAATCAAATCCAATCAAGCACTTCCAAGTACTCCACAATCTCACCCTTAATAACTTACTCTAAAGTCTTACAAATGATCCAGTTCAGGCTAACTGGCCTATAGTTTCCTGACCTCTGCCTCACTCACTTCTTAAACAGGGGTTACATCAACCATTTTCCATCCTCTGGGACTCTCCCTGACTCCAGTGATTCCTGAAAGATCACTATCAATGCCTTCACAATCTCCTTAGCTATTTCCTTCAGAAATCTGGGATGTAGTCTATTTGCCAGGTGATTTATCCAACTTCAGCCCTTTCAGCTTTCTCAGTGATGGCCACTACCTCACCTGTGGCCCCTGACTCTCTTGAAGTTCTGGTATGCTATTGGTGTCTTCCACCATGAATACTTCCACCATGAAATCAGTATTATTTCAGTTCCTATATCATTTCTTTTTTCCCCCCATAACTACTTCTACAGCCTCATGTTCCAGCAGTCCAATGTCCACTCAACTCTCTCTAACCTTTTAAAGATCTAAAAAAAACTTTTGCCATCTTCTTTTATGTTACTACCTAGTTTACCATCATATTTCATCTTCTCACCCATTATTTCTTTCCTTGGTTGTCCTCTGCTGGTTTTTAAAGGCTTCCCAATCCTCTGGCTTCCCAAGAATCTTCACCACATTGTATACTTTTCTTTTTGTCTTTATGCTGTCCCTGATGGACCATGTCAGCCATGGTTGTCTTGTGCTTGCCTTAGTATATTTCTTCTTCCTTGGGATGAATTTCTGCTGTGCCTCCTAAATTACCCCCAGAAACTCCTGCTATTGCTGCTCCACTATCTTTCCTGCTAGGCTTCCCTTCTAATCAACTCTGGCCAGCTCCGCTGTCATGTCTTTGCAGTCACCTATACGCAATTGTAATACTGTTACATCTGATTCTTCTCCCTCTCACACTGCGGAGTGAATTCTATCATATTATGGTCACTGCATCCTATGGGTTCCTTCACCTTAAGCTCCCTAATCAAGTTTGTCCCATTAACATCACCAAGTCCATCCCCGCCTCTTTGACTTGTCTGCCTCCTCTCCACCTATCCTCTCCTCTATCCATCTTCTATCCGCTTGCCCCCCTCCCTATTTATTTCAGAACCCTCTTCCCCTCCCCCATTTCTGATGAAGGGTCTAGGCCCGAAACATCAAGCTTTCCTGCTCCTATGACGCTGCTTGGCCTGCGGTGTTCATCCAGCTCCACACCTTGTTATCCAGAATTGCCTGTTCCCTGGTAGCTGTGTCACAAGCTGCTCCAAAAAACAATCTAACAGACATTCCCTTTCTTGAGCTCTGCTACCAATCCTATTTTTCCAGTTCATCTGCATATTGAAGATCCCCCATGATTATTGTAATAGTTTCTTTCGTACATGCCTGAGTTATTTTCTTCCCCACATCCTGGCTACTGCTAGGAGGCCTGTACACAGCTCCCATCAGGGACTTTTTTCTTTGTGGTTCCTGACCTCTACCCACATAGGATCTACGCCTTCTAATTCTACATCACTTCTTGCTATTGATTTAATTTCATTTTTTACTAACAAGGCAACACTGCCCCCTCTGCCTGCCCTTTTGATAGGATGTGTATCCTTGGATATTTAGTTCCCAGCCTTGATCCCCTTGCAGCCACATCTCCGTGATACCCACAACATTGTATCTGCCAATTTCATCTGCTCTACATTTACCTTGTTTTGTATTTTGCATGCATTTAAGTACAATACCCTCATCCCTGCATTAACTGTCCCTTTATCTGCTGTGTCTGGTTAGATTCTGGAGCCTTTGCATACTCTCTGACCTATTACTGGTTGTGGAAACTTTAATAGTTTCTCCTGAGCATCCCCCAACCTCCGCTCCCTGCCACCCTTTTAACTAGTTTACACTCCTTGTGAGCTCAACTTTCTGCTCAGACCCTGGTCCCAGATCAGTTCCGGCACATTGGATTCAGCTTCTGGAAGCTTGCACCCCACATTGATCTTGGAACTCCAAACAGTGGAAAAAATATTTAAGCAAAAGTATGAATTACTGTCCACTGCCATTCCACCATTACTATTACACTACAACCTGACCATCAACACGCTTAATGTAACATCCACTTTACTGCATTCTTGTCAGTAAAGGCAGAATTCAGAAAATCTGAAGCAGTTCACACAGCAAAAACCTCAAAGAACCGGCACAGTGATTTGCTGGTATTTTTGTCGTCAGAATCAGAGAAATTCACAGGGACTTTGGGTTGCGTCATCAGTTGGTGGTGACAGGTTGTGATTGCCAAACAGGTATTTATAGTAGAGATAACAAGTTGTGGGGCTGGATGAACACAGCAGGCCAAGCAGCATCATAGGAGCAGGAAAACTCGACGTTTCGGGCCTAAACCCTTCGTCAGAAATGGGGGAGGGGAAGAGGGTTCTGAAATAAATAGGGAGAGGAGGGGGAGGCGGATAGAGGATGGATAGAGGAGAGGATAGGTGGAGAGGAGACAGACAAGTCGAAGAGGCGGGGATGGAGCCAGTAAAGGTGAGAGTAGGTGGGGGGGTAGGGAGGAGATAGGTCAGTCCAGGGAGGACGGACAGGTCAAGGGGGCGGGATGATGTCAGTAGATAGGAGATGGGGGTGGGGCTTGAGGTGGGAGGAGGGGATAGGTGAGAGGAACAACAGGTTAACTTGCCAGTCAGGAAGGGACTGGCACTGAACTGTTGTAAAATCCCAGCAAGTTCAGGAATGTGAAAGGAACACTCCCCTCCGAGCTGCATGTGACTCTGGTTTACACAACGTCAGTACGAACTAGGTGGTAGAGATTCCAATTTCCTGTTGTATTTGCAGGAAGGTCAACAGAAACACCAAAAGACATGAAATGCTTCTCCCCTTTTTTGGGGGTCAGCCATTCCTTTGCTCAATTGGATAGAAAATTGGGGGAGTCTCACAGAGGTCTGAAACATGAGACTATGGAGGCCAAGTCATTGAATGTCTTTAAGAGAAAGATAGATAGGTTCTTGATCAGTAAGGGGATTAAGGGTTACAAGGAGAAGGCAGGAGAACTGGGTTATTGAATTGAAAATAATAAATATAAAAATTAAACAGGAAATCTTAAGCATTAGTGAATAAATTTAAGATTGCTTTTTTTAAAAATTCAAGTATAATCTTCAAACTAGGAGTTAGAAAATGCTTGAATTCCCATGGGGCTAGAATTTCAGCAAGGGAGATGTTTTAATTATTTTTTAAAAAAAACAAAAGAACAGTGAATGCTGGAAATCAGAAACACAAACAGAAATTGCTGGAAAAACTCAGCAAGTCTCTGGAGAGAAATCAATTAACACTTTGGTTCCAGTGACCCTTCTTTAGAACTAATTTTTTAACAAATTGACCATATAGGATATAAAAATGGGGACAGATTTTGTATCCTTGTATTCTCAAGCTTTCTTTCATCAGGACCACCTCCTACTTCTGTAAGATTGCTGATCTCTTTTCCTGCCTCATCCGATTGCTGCTGAAATGCTAATCCATGCCGCCTCCAAGCTATTCCGACGTTCTCCAGGCCAGACTTGCATACTTGATGCTCTCCTGTTCTTAGACGCTTGCACAACAAGTTGCAATTAGAGTCATTCAGCACAGAAACAGATCCTTCAGTCCAACCCACCCGCACCAACCAGACATCCCAATCTGATCTGGTCCCATTTGCCAGCATTTGGCCCATTTCCCTTTAAACCCTTCCTATTCGCATTCCTATCCAGGTGCCTTTTAAATATTGTAAATGTACCAACCTGCACCACTTTCTCTGGCAGCTCATTCCATATTCATGCCACCCTCTGCATGAAAAAAAGTTACCCTTCAGGTCCTTTATAAATCTTTCCCCTCTCGCCTTAAAACTGTGCCCTCTAATTTTGGACTCCCCCACATTAGGAAAAAGACCTTGGCTATTCACCTTAACCATACTCCTGATGATTTTATAAACCTCTTTAAAGTTACCCCTCAGCCTCCGAAGTTCTAGGGAAAAAAGTCCCAGCTTATTCAGCCTCTCCCTATAACTCAAACTCTCCACTCAGAGCAACATACTTCTAAATCTTTTTGGTACCCTCTCAAGATCTCTCCTATAGAAGGGCAACCAGAATTGTAGATAACAAGCGTGGGGCTGGATGAACACAGCAGGTCAAGCAGCATC